>CM059442.1:14364201-14429230 GCA_030390025.1 Squalus acanthias | reverse complement strand
TGGGGGAGAGAGACTGGAATCACTGGGGGAGAGAGACTGGAATCACTGGGGGAGAGAGACTGGAATCACTGGGGGAGAGAGACTGGAATCACTGGTGAAGAAGGTAAGAGCCCATGGGATCCAGGGCAATTTGGCACATTGGATCCAAAATTGGCTTAGTGGCAGGAGGCAGAGGGTGATGGTCGAAGGTTGTTTTTGTGACTGGAAGCCTGTGTCCAGTGGTGTACCGCAGGGATCATTGCTGGGTACCTTGCTGTCTGTAGTGTACATTAATGATTTAGATATGAATGTAAAAGGTATGATCAGTAAGTTCGCAGATGACACAAAAATTGGTGGAGTGGTAAATAGCGAGGAGGGAAGCCTCCGGCTACAGGACGATATAGACGGGATGGTTAGATGGGCAGAACAGTGGCAAATGGAATTTAACCCTGAAAAGTGTGAGGTTATGCATTTTGGGAGGACTAACAAGGCAAGGGAATACACAATGAATGGTAGGACCCTAGGAAGGAGAGAGGATCAGAGGGACCTTGGTGTGCATGTATATAGGTCCCTGAAGGCAGCAGGACAGGTAGATAAGGCAGTTAAAAAGGCATATGGGATACTTGCCTTCATTAGCCGAGGCATAGAATATAAGAGCAGGGAGGTTATGATGGAGCTGTACAAAACGCTAGTTAGACCACAGCTGGAATACTGTGCAGTTCTGGTCGCCACACTATAGGAAGGATGTGATTGCATTGGAGATGGTGCAGAGGAGATTCACCAGGACGTTACCTGGGCTGCAGCGCTTCAGCTATGAAGAGAGACTGGACAGGCTGGGGTTGTTTTCCTTAGAGCAGAGAAGGCTGAGGGGGGACCTGATTGAGGTGTACAAAATTATGAGGGGCATAGATAGGGTAGATAGAAAGGAACTTTTCCCCTTTAGTAGAGGGGTCAATAACCAGGGGGCATAGTTTCAAGGTAAGGGGCAGGAGGTTTAGAGGGGATTTGAGGGAAAAAAAATTCACCCAGAGGGTGGTTGGAATCTGGAACTCACTGCCTGAAAGGGTGGTAGAGGCTGGAACCCTCACAACATTCAAGAAGCATTTAGATGAGCACTTGAAACGCCATAGCATACAGGGCTACGGACCAAGTGCTGGAAAATGGGATTAGAATAGACAGGGCTTGATGGCCGGTGCGGACACGATGGGCCGAAGGGCCTCTTTCTATGCTGTATAACTCTATGACTCTATGGGGGGGGGGGGGGGACTGGAATAATTTTAATATGTGCTTTTTCTTTATAGGTTCATATTGAGATCCACTAGTTCATTTGCGAGGTATTTTTGTTGGAGTATTCTAGTCCTGGACTGCAAATTTCATACTTCATCAGTAGACACTGCCAATTGTAAAGCCAGTACCTCAGATTACATCAGAATATGCGGAGTGTGAAAGAATTGAAGGATATCATCCGCAATTCAAGTCTTACAGTTCTAGAAGATGGCGATGAATACTCTTCATCAGATGAAGGCAGAGTCAAAGTTTACGATCATGGGAATAATGCTTGCAATAATGACAATGCCATTGACGGCCACATACTTTGCACACAGCCACAGGATTTCATCTCGCTGCTTGGAGCAACCTTCCCTTTAAGAGTCTGGCCTGGTGTTGGAATCAAGAATATTCTGTTGCCCTACGTTGACAGAAATGAGCCACCTTCTTTAAGAGATCGGCGATGGCCAGTTTTCCACTCCTGCTTTGAATCAAGAGTTTTTCAGATAGTCTATTGCACTCCAAATTTAGAGGTTGTAAAGGGAAGTCTAGAAGAAATCTTTACATGCACCAATACGACAACGATGACTGACTGTCTACAAAGAGCCAGTGGAGCTGTAAAGGTCTTCAGAATATGGTGTTACACAGGGGAAAAGTTTGTGCACTTTGCTCAATTCTGGTTGGTGGAGATGCCATCTGACTGCCAAGTAAATTGGCCGCAATCGGAGAGGGGGATTCTGAAAGACACATTAAGTTTTTCATTTGCATGTGGATTGGATGCTGGGAAGAGGTGGCCTTGGAATCTGAATGGCATCTTTTCTTTTAAATTGTGCGACTATCCAACACATCTTCTGAAAACCAGCAGACCTTTTGTGTTTGTTGATCTAGTGACTTTGGAGCACATTCTTGAATACAAAACACTGTCATCTGATCTGAAATGTTCAACTTGCAACGCAGTGGATACTCCAAATAAGGGCTTTTGTGCTTGCTGTTCTGTGGCATGCTGTACTTAAAGGTAAATTAAAGTTATGCAGCACAAATACTGCAATTATGATATAGCCAGCTTTTTGAATGCATTGTTCAGCTTGTGTGTGGGGTTTTATATAAATAACTTCGGTGTGAAAACATTTTAAATTACTATTTTTCAAGTTTGATATAAATCATAAACTTTGGCTTAGCATTGTGACGGCTGTTTTTTTTTTAGATTTGTTCAATATTCCCCCCCCCCCCCCAAAAAGAAATATAAAATGAGTTCTGCTTTTAGCTGGGACTGTCTGACAGTCACTCGTTCCATGACTGTATTCCCCATTGATGGAGGCAGTCTTTGGCTCAGTGGTAATATTTGCCTCTGAGTCAGAAGGTGCCGGGTTCGAACCCCGCTCCAGACAGTCCCGAGAGACTGGAACTCCAGACAGTCCCGGGGAGGAGAGACCGGAGCTCCAGACAGTCCCGGGGAGGAGAGCTCCGGCTCTGAATTATGAGTCTGTATCCAGCGGGATACTCTCGTCCGGTGGGTGCCCCCCCACCATCGTATGGGATGTCGGAGCCCGTAAAACTCCTCCCGCAATATAGGACGAACCCCCCTATCGGCTGGGTACTGTCGTGGAAGGAGTGTTCACGTTGCGGCCTGTCAGAATGTTAATCTGTGAATCCTTTCACTACTTCACTGTTCTCTGAGGGAAGAGTGCAAAGATACAAAAACAACTCCCATTGCTCCTCTGAGCATTCACTATGAAGTGAGAAGTCGTTGATGAATTTTGCCTCCGTTCTACCCTCACCTTGTTTGACAGTAAGATAAGATGGGTGGCGAATTGCTGGAATTCATTGCAGTTTTTGTTGGTTTTGGGAGTCGAGCTTGCGAAGCGATAGCCACAGCACCAGGCTGAAGCACATGAGGTTCGTCCGGTTAATTCACAACGATGAACGCTGGGTGATGTTTAAGTTGTTGTTCTCCATCCTGATCAAAATACACTTTTTTTTTGTTCAATTAAAATATGTGCTGATGAACACACATGGCCAAGTGTTGAATTAAGATGTAATTGCTTTGAATAACTCATTTGCAGTCATGCAAAATACTGCGGCTGCTGTAAATCTGAAATAGAAACAGAAAATGCTGGAAATACTCAGCAGGCCAGGCAACATCTTAGGAGAGAGAAACAGAGTTAACGTTTCAGATCGATGACCCTTCGTCAGAGTAGTTCTAATAAAAGGTCATTGACTTGAAGCGTTAACCCTGTGTTTTTTCTCTCCACAGATGCTGCCTGACCAATTTACAGTCACGATTGTTTGCGGCAGTTACATACGAATCATGCGAATGGGAGCATCAGTGAGCGTGCTTGATTGCCTCACCACTGACCGCTCAAATAAAGAATCATTTACTGTTCCCTAATGCTGCAGCAGTGCTGTATTCACGTAACGGCTTTCGATAAATGAACACATTTCCACATCATCTAGTTGTGTTAGCATATAAACTTAGAATGCAAGTTTCATCTTGAATGAAGATTTTTCAATTTGCACTTCTTTGCACATAATTGGGTTTTATTTACTCGAGACATTTTAAAATCTAAAGTTCTCACATTGGCAGCGTGTATATTGACCTGCCGCAAAAATAAATTCCATGTGGTTAGCACAACAAATGCCACTTAAGGGTTCGACATGTTCATAAAGCTCCTTGATCACTTTACGTGGAGAGTTTTTCTTTTGAAGTCTGATACTCGAGGGATAAAAAGAACTCCAAATGCTGGAAATTTGAAATAAGATCAAACCGGTGAAAATGCCCATCAACATTGAGACAGACAAAAGACAGGTTAAATGTTTCAGAATCTTTTGTCAGAACCATAATCAAGTCCCTCCCCCACACACAAGCTGGAGGTTGCTGGTTCAAGTTCCAGGGCAGCTGTCATTGTTCAGTTATATTTTTTCAGTTTGTGGATTGGGGGGGGGGGGGGGGGGGGTGGATAGGGGAATTTTGTCTATTCCTCCCTCCCTCCCTCCCACCCATTCAGCTGCCTGCTGGCTGTAGAGAAGTCTGCAGGCCAGAGCGTTCCCAGGCTTCTAGATTCGGGGTGCTGAGCAGCGGGCAAGGGAAGCAAAGGGGGAGAGAGACTTTAAAATAGGCAAGGTTTCAATTTTTATCTATCCCTTTATACATGCAAATTTTCATTTTAATAAATTGTCTTAATAGTCAGAAACTTGTTGCCATCTTTTTCATGCCAAAAATTCCAGTTGGCATGCCACTATCTTCACAAAACACCTCTTCCTACTTTATGGTAATTAGATTGCAGGAGTAAGTACTGACGCCTCCATATTTTTCAAAAAGTATTTGTTAGATGATATGCTACTCAATTTTATTTTCATGCATGAACAAACATTACCTTTTGTTTTTAATTCCTCTGTTTACAATTCTTCCTCTGAAGTGGTGACTCCTGCAAGGGCACAGTTCCACCGATACAGGCAATCCTCTGATATCTTGCTATTTTCATATGTGAGCTCAACAGCTTATTTCAGCAGGGAGGCTGATTATAAGAATTAGGAGCAGGAGTCGGCCATACAGCCCCTCGAGCCTGCTCCGCCATTCAATAAGATCATGGCTGAACATCTACCTCATCTCCACTTTCCCGCCCGATCCCCATATCCCTTGATTCCCTGAGTGCCCAAAAATCTATTGATCTCAGCCTTGAATATACTCAACGATTCAGCATCCACAGCCCTCTGGGGTAGAGAATACCAAAGATTCACAACCCTTTGAGTGAAGAAATTTCTCCTCATCTCAGTCTTAAATGGCCGACCCCTTATCCTGAGACTATGCCCCCTAGTTCTAGACACTCCAGCCAGGGGAAACAACCTCTCAGCATCTACCCTGTCAAGCCCTCTAAGAATTTTATACATTTCAATGTGATCACCTCTCATTCTTCTAAACTCCAGAGAATATAAGACTATTCTACTCAATCTCTCCTCATACGACAACCCTCTCATCCCAGGGATTAATCTAGTGAACCTTTGTTGCACTCCCTCTAAGGCAAGTATATCCTTCCTTAGGTAAAGAGCCCAAAATTGTACACAGTACTCCAGGTGTGGTCTCACCAAAGCCCTATGTAATAGCAGGCACCAGGATTGAACCTAGCTACTTCCTGTTTGGCTGGGTGAGTACCACACCACGAGGTACACACACACGTCTTGCATATTAATAATGACCCGCAAATTTTGTGTGAAGTATTGGTAATTCTATGGAAATTAATTGTGAAATATTGGCTTTTTTTCATCTCTTTTTTCACTTTGAAATTAAACGCTAGTTAAAGAGGAAGGATGTAACACCCAATTCCTATCACTTTCTCGCCCTTCACTGCTATTAATTTAATCTTAACCTTTGTTTCGCTTTCCTTTCGGTAAAGCACTTTTTTTGAGATGGAAAGTATTTAATAACATTGAAAAATTTGCAGCAAAGCAGTGAAATAATTTTTAATAGAAAGACAAAGTTTAGTCTTCAAGTGAATTGGGGTTAGAGGGCAGGAGATAACTGGACAACGGCATGCAGACATAATTCAGTTATTGTGAAGTCATACGTTCCTATGGCCACATTTGTGATGTGAATTTTCTATGTAAACCTGTCACAGTTGTAAAGCCAGTGGTGATGCTGCAGTGCCTCCACTGGTGGGAAGGCATAATTAGTGTGACAAGGTTCACATTGATTGTTTCCATTATAAATGTGGCCATAGGAATTTAAAATGGAAAAGGTTAACTGGAGGTGGGTGCAGAAAAAGATTTTTAATACATAGAAAATTCAGCAAAATGTTCTTTGTTTTTTCCTGATTTTTTTCTCTCCTTTTCTCCATTGGAGGTACGGTTCCTAGGGCACTAGCTGCCCTCAAGGACCCACTCTTTAATGTGAGCGCCCAGAAAGTAAGCGGTGCCAGGCTTTTCAACTGCAAGGGGCATCACCTTTGAAGCCCAATCCTGTCTTGACCCAATGTTCACACACACATGCTTTGCAGCAGGGATCAATAGGCAGGAATCACGGAGGGTAGCTCTGGTTTATTTCCTCTCTCTTACCTCCCCACCCCACTCCAGCCCAAGGATGTTGAGGCCAAGCCCTACCCTGGCTGAGATTAGCTCACAACAACACAGACCATGGGTTGAATTAGGGCTGATCTTGGGTACGACTCGGTACTGCTCTAGGTGGTACACTAGTTTCCTGACTCATCAGATGAGTGCCAATACATTTTTCTTCAAGCAACTCCTTGGTATGTTTTGGGATTGCCAAATATTGTATCATTTATTGCCATCCCTTAATGGATTTGTTGAGTGACAAATTAAAAGTACTCTGGTTTAGAAATATATGAATCTGTTGATTTATTTATAATTTTATTCATATTGAATGCCATGGAGACTGAATTTTTAGAGTGCATTGACTGTTACTTAGGGAGCATTTGCCCTCTGCTCAAAAAAGATACGTAATCTTTATAATAAAATGACTTGTGTCTGTTGTGCTAAAGCATGAGTGTTGAGGTGTCTTAATTTTCTTCTTCCTCGTTAGTTAAGTATTTTCTACGTTTTTTGCTCATCAATCATATTCCCCAATCTCATTCCAACCAAAATTCCCCTGGGAATCAGCTGGCAACTTCTTGTCCCTTCCTTAATAACCCCTAAAGCAAGAAGAGAGGAGGGATGGGAGGAGCGCAAAGGGGAGAGACGTGGGAGGGTAGGAAGAGAGGGAGGAGTGAGGGGCAAGAAAAGGGAGGGAGGGAGAGAGACAAAGAAGGGGCAAGAGGGAGGGGGCATGGGGTGAAAAGATGGAGGGAGAGCGGGGGGAGGGGGCATGGGGTGAAAAGATGGAGGGAGAGCGGGGGGAGGGGGCATGGGTGTGAAAAGATGGAGGGAGAGCGGGGGGAGGGGGCATGGGGTGAAAGATGGAGGGAGAGCGGGGGGAGGGGGCATGGGGTGAAAAGATGGGGAGGGGGCATGGGGTGAAAAGATGGGGAGGGGGCATGGGGTGAAAAGATGGAGGGAGAGCGGGGGGAGGGGGCATGGGGTGAAAAGATGGGGAGGGGGCATGGGGTGAAAAGATGGGGGAGGGGGCATGGGGTGAAAAGATGGGGGAGGGGGCATGGGGTGAAAAGATGGGGGAGGGGGCATGGGGTGAAAAGATGGGGGAGGGGGCATGGGGTGAAAAGATGGGGGAGGGGGCATGGGGTGAAAAGATGGGGGAGGGGGCATGGGGTGAAAAGATGGGGGAGGGGGCATGGGGTGAAAAGATGGGGGAGGGGGCATGGGGTGAAAAGATGGGGGAGGGGGCATGGGGTGAAAAGATGGGGGAGGGGGCATGGGGTGAAAAGATGGGAGAGGGGGCATGGGGTGAAAAGATGGGGGAGGGGGCATGGGGTGAAAAGATGGGGGAGGGGGCATGGGGTGAAAAGATGGGGGAGGGGGCATGGGGTGAAAAGATGGAGGGGGAGGGGGCATAGGGTGAAAAGATGGAGGGAGAGCGGGGGGAGGGGGCATGGGGTGAAAAGATGGAGGGAGAGCGGGGGGAGGGGGCATGGGGTGAAAAGATGGAGGGAGAGCGGGGGGGAGGGGGCATGGGGTGAAAAGATGGAGGGAGAGCGGGGGGAGGGGGCATGGGGTGAAAAGATGGGGGAGGGGGCATGGGGTGAAAAGATGGAGGGAGAGCGGGGGGAGGGGGCATGGGGTGAAAAGATGGAGGATAGCGGGGGGAGTGGGCATGGGGTGAAAAGATGGAGGGAGAGCGGGGGGGGAAGAGAAAACAAAAGGAGGATGGAGGGAGGATGACAAAGGAGAAGAGAGGTGGAAGGATTGGGAGAGAAAGGAGAAGAGGTGGAAGGGAGGAAGGGGTTGGGGGATGGGGAGGGGAGAAGGATCAGAGTTGGGGAGAATAAGAGAGGAGGTAGCCACAAATTGCAAAGCAAATCATAAGCCATAAGCACATGGAAGAATCATAAGCCATGGAAGAATCTATTCCTCAATGTATGCTCTTGGGCCACCTCTAGGTCTGATGGGCATGCAAGAATGCTCTTACTAAAAGGACGCAATACAAAACAATACTCACTTAATTTTCTCATGCTTTACTCTACGACAACATAATAGTTTTCAAGATAGATTTCAGCAAAGGTACTGTGCAAGGCAAATTTACAGCACAGGTGTGACAATGTCAGCACCGTGTAGCAATGTGGTGAGATCCCTGGTTGCAGCATTGACCACGTCTCAGTGGTAAACCCAGAACCCAGATTAACCAGGAGGCTATTTGTAGTTTCCAGATATTCAGCAGTTGCTTTAACTTGTTCATTTCCAGTTGAAGCCAACAAGAGGATTTATTTTTACTGAATGGTCAGCCTAAATGTTCAATGTTGTCCTTGACTGTCAACGCCACCTTCAGTGAAGCAGAGCGTTGTGCCACCAGCACCCTCTCTGCGATACGACATTAGTACCATTTCTGAACTGGTACATACCAGGTTTTGTAGGGGCTCGGACAGCCCCTTCCCAAACCCAGGACCTCCACCACCTAGAGCAGGGGTTCGCAACCTTTTTGCTTCCGAGGCCACCCCTCCCGTGTTGTTAAAAATTCCACGGACCCCTGAAACACAACACACATTTTTTCTGCATAAAAATTAGTTATTAATAGCTCTATTACACCTTGCATAAAGAAGAATTTATTAAGTCCTTCATTTACATGAGCAAAATACTGCGGATGCTGGAAATCTGAAATAAAAACCGAAAATGCTGGAAACGCTCGTCAGAGAAACAGGGTTAACGTTTCAGAACTGGCGAAGGGTCATCGACCTGAAACGTTAACACTGTTTTTCTCTCTCCACAGATGCTGCCTGACCTGCTGAGTATTTCCAGCATTTTCTGTTTTTATTCTAAATTTACATGACTGCCCATTTGCTCCACCCCATCAACCAATTACTGAACAGGAAATGAACCAGGAGCAACAAGCACAGCGCTCACTACAGGCTCCTTCTGTGCACACTCGGTCGGACTGGACTAAAGTTCCAGGTCCACGTCCTCCATTTCGGAAACAGAACTTCCTTCTTATTTCGACACCAAAGCCCAACACGGCGGTGAAAGCCAGTGACTTGAATTAACAGCACCAGTAATGGTGGAGGCGGATGGCACAGGAGAAATAAATGGGGCCCTGAGCGACTTTACCCAGCTGACCTCATAAATCATTCAGTGACAAAGGTAGCCCCCCCTCTTTCCTCCTCCCCCAACCCTTTCACAAATAGCCGGCGGTATCTCAAAGGACACGAGCGCCCAGACTAGGCCTGTCCGTCTGTCAGAGAAACACATGGCCATGAATATAAAGCTCCGAGACTGAGGCACGAGGAAAATTGTGATAACGCCTTCAGCTATTTTATTAACTCAGACTGAAGACATTGAGGGAGAGAGTCACACTGGATCCCCGATTACTACAGCCTTGCCGAAGGCCCAGAGGCTGGAAAGTCTCTTTCTTTCCTTTCCCCACCCCCCCAGGCCACGTGGCGCACGCTCTCTCTCCATTGACAGCGCTCTTTTCAAATGCCTTCCAACCCACACAGGGCAGCTGCGCACGAGGGGAAAGAAGAGGGTTGTAAGGAAGGCTCACGCTATCTCCGCCCATGTAACGCCGGACTAACTCGTGGATTTCCCTGCCCCCCAACTCGGGTTTTAATCCCCTGGAAGGGAAGTTATAACTTCCACTGTTTTATTTAATAGTTAAAAGTGACGAGTGGTTTATGGACGTGGAAGCGATTAGGGCTGGATCTAAAAAACACTTACCAAGATAAATACTGCTGTAAAAGTCAGTGACACGCACAGGGACTTATCTAACCTAACAAATGGTGTCCAACAGTAAGAACCTGAATTGACTGCACATGCACAGTCTTTGTATTGCTGAGACAGTTCCACTCGTCTAAATATACAGGGGAGACTAATGATATTTATGCCATAAACATCAGTAGTCTCCCCTGGATATTGATGGGACAAACCAACTGGCGGAGCCCCTGGAATCTTCTCGCAGACTCCCGGTTGAGAACCCCTGACCTAGAAGGACCAGGGCAGCAGGTGCATGAGAACACCATCATCTCCAAGACACACACTGTCCTGAGTTGGGCATATATTGCCGTTCCTTTATGGTCGCTGGGTCAAAATCCTGGAACTCTCGACCTAACAGCACTGTGTTTGAGTACCTTCACCACACGGACTGCAGCGGTTCAAGAAGACGGCGGCTCACCACCACCTTCTCAAAGGCAACTAGAGATGGGCAATAAATGCCGGCCTTGCCAGCGACACCCACATCCCCAGAATGAATTTTTTTTAAAAGATTCAAGCTAACAGAGATGTCGTCATTGCAAAGCATGTCCACAATCGCATTTAACAAGTGTTCCAATTTGTTAGTTGGCATTTTACTGTAATTCACGCACTCAGGAATTCAAAGCGTACAATCTCCTCAATTTAGTATTTTATTATGAAAGCCAGTACTCCAATTCCTTTTTCTTCCCCACAAAGCCAGTAATTGTTTAATGGCCCGGATTTTGCGGTGGTAATGACAGCGAAACTGTCAGCGTTCACCATCATTACTCCGCTGAAACTGGCCGTAACTTCAGGATTTAGCGCATGCACAGATAAACGCGGAAATCCTGAAGTTGTCGTCAGTCATTCCCTGCTCTGCCACAGGCTGTGCTGTGGAACTCCTCATAGCCGGCAATCAGTGAAATCACGTGAACGGACGAAAACTTTCCCTTTTCCGCTCTAATATCGCTGTTAAAGACCCCATAAAAAATTAAGCCTTGTTCAATGAGGTGTAACTGGGTTTTTAACGGTGTTCTGAGAATAACTACTGCTGAACAACCATTCTGAAAAACTAATTTTATATTTGTTGATGTAAAATTTCTCCATTATGATAAAAAGTACTAGATTTTTAAAATAATAAAAATATTTTTTTAAGTTTGTTTATGATATTTCAGCTTCTACCTTAAACCCCATGTATATGTCCCAATCTTTATTTCGCTCTTTGTAAAAATGTTAAAAAGTGAATGATAAAAGCTGCTTTTTATTTCCTGGTTTGCTGTCTGTGAGAATTCTTCAGGGTGATTGGCTGCTTAGCCAGCTTGATGACATCACTGCTGCTGGACGCTGGAGAACCCCTATAGACAGCGCTACAATCAAATTAACGTTGAGAAAGCTAACATTTTCGCCACAAAGAACACGAGATCTTTGTGGGCAACTTTTTTTTGAGGTCAGCGGCGATCGGCGTCACTTCACCACTGACTACAAATTCCGGGCCTTTATTTCACCAAATGTAGGAAGGTATTTTGGGGGAAAGACCGCAATTTCAATGCCGTTAATTCTTGCAGGTGAGTTGCCGATCCTGTGCAGACTCTTCCACACACCTCCGATTTAATCTTCTTCCTTCTGTGTGTTGCTTATTTGTTAGATGGAATTTACAGCACAGAAACAGGCCATTCGGCCCAACATGTCTACGCAGGTGTTTATGCTCCACTCGAGCCTCCTCCCACCCCTAGGTCACCTCACCCGATCAACATAGCTTTCTATTCCTTTCTCCCTCATGTACTTATCTGACTCTCCTGCTGTGTCTCTGGAAACATTTGGTTACTGGTGCAGGATATTAAACCACAGCTGCCGTTCTTGGATGTGTGTGTGTGTCTGCTCCCCTTTTCATGATAAGAAGCTGTAAAAAAAATTTTTTTTAACTCTATAAACTTTTAACCTTATTCTCACTAAATGTCCTGTTTTTCTGTATCTTCTCCAAAAGTAACTGATTTTGTTTCGGGGGGCCAGTAGGGGAAATGAATCAGCCCTTGTTTCATCTCTACAATTCCAACTTCGAGTCACTGTCTCAACAAACGATGTGTGTGTGTCTTAAACCACAGATTATATGACTATTTCCTGCTGTTGAATTCCTTATAGATTTGGTTTTATTTTCTTTTGCGACGTCCCGTGTTATTTTCCTCTTTGTTTACAGTTAACACACTGTCTTCTCAAGAAGTTCTAACGGACTCTTTTGCTGGTCCAATTGCACTCTTATTCTTGATTTTAATTTCTCTACTTCTTTCACATCCTTCCGAGCCAGTTATTTCTCCAAACCAACAAACAGTTTTTCTCTTTAATCATCGATTCATTTTTCACTGAAATTCCAATTTCTCAACAAATGGTGACCTATTAAAAAAAACCACAAAGCAGATCTATTTGTTCTGACATTCCTTATATATTCAGCTCAGTGCCAATAAACTGTGCTGCAGCCGGATTGTTTTTTCCAGCCCGTGTTCCCTAGTGATAAACAGTAAGGGCACACAGCTCGCAGCTTCTCCTCACAGATGCTGATGTAGTTTTGATGTTGATTTTTTGTTTTGCGTTTCTGATGTCTCCTTCCCCCTAACACCGAGCTATTTCTCTTCTGTGACTGGAAGTTGTCGCAATGCAGAGTTGTCAATCCAACGCAGACTTTCCCTCATAGGTTTCCATTATGAGCTTTTTTTTAAATGAATTTCGTTGATTGCTGGAAAGATTTTGTTTTGAAACCCACTCCCCGCCTAACCCTCCTCACGATTAACACAAAGCTTAATGACTGTCTCTCCAGTCAACGTTCTGTCAGCAAGTCCTTTTATAATGCAGTCACGAATTTCATTGTGATGTATTGTGGCTTGAGGATTGAGTCATCATTAATGGGTTGATTTTTTAAAAATAGCTTTTAAATTGTTTTTCAGAAAGTCAATCATAAAATCTACCCTTTGCTCTTTTATTATTTATGATTTTGTGATCCCAGCAGCAAATCCTGTCCCCAGTTCCCAATTTGTGCTCTCAGCACTAGGAGCCTCATTCACACATCTTATCATTAAATGTGTTCAGGTAGAGGAGCAATTTAGGGGAAAAATATTAGGCAGAACTCCTCCCCTTCTTCAGCTTAACATTGACAAGACTGAAGCCATCATTATTTGGCTCCCAGGAGAGATTCTGCACATTAGCCTCCGATTCTGTCCCCTCCCTGGTTGTTCATTCAGGCTGAATTGTTGCACAACCCTGGTGTCGGAGCTTCAAACTTTACACCCCAACCATCAATAAGCCTATTTTTACCTCTCCAACATTGTCTCCTTCTATTCCTACCTCACCTTTGATCTCACTGAAACTCTCATCCATCCTTCATTACACAGGATATACGGCGCAGAAACAGGCCATTCGGCCCAACCAGTCCATGCCGGTGTTTATGCTCCACTCGACCTCCTCCCACCATTCCTCATCTAACTCTATCACCATAACCCTCTATTCCCTTCTCCCTCATATACTTATCCAGCTTCCCCTTAAATGCATCTATACTATTCGCTTCAACCACTCCCTGTGGTAGCGAGTTCCACATTCTCACCACTCTCTGGGTAAAGAAGTTTCTCCTGAATTCTCTATTTGATTTCTTGGTGACTATCTTATATTGATGGCCTCTAGTTTTGCTCCAAGTTTGACAGCTTGCTGGACTCCTGGCCTCGACCCTTTACAAACTCCAACTCATCCAAAACTCCACTCTTCCTGCGTGTCTATAACTCCTGTCCTCAGACGGGGACCCACACTAGCTCCCCATCTCCCACCCATTGATTTTGAAATCCTCATCCTGGTTTACAAATCCCTCCCTGGCCTCACCACACCCTACCTCTGCAACACCCTCAAGCCCTACATAAAGAAAGAACGACTAGCACCTTTTACATCCAACTGAGAGGACAGTCGGGATCTCAATTTAATGTCTTGTCCGAAAGACGGCACCTCCGACAGTGCAGCACTCCCTCAGTATTGCACTGGGAGTGTCAGCCTAGATGTTGTGCTCAAGTCTCTGGAGTGGGACTTGAACCCACGATCTTCTGACTCAGAGGTGAGAGTGCTGCCCACTGAGCCACGGCTGACACCCTCTGCTATTCCTATGCTGGCCTATTGAGTATCTTCCAAACCGCCACACAATTGGTGGCAGACCCTGCAGCCACCATGCCCTGGCTCTTTGGAAGACGCTTCATCAACTCTTCCAATCTGCTATCTCTTGCTTCATCTGCTGAAACCTAGTTAAAATCTTCAAGCATACCAGGCAATTTGTTTTGTCATTGAGCAATGCCACACAAGATATAATATTGTACTGTGCGTTACTGGTAAGGAATTCAAAAAGCCTCTAGCATCTCGGTCGAAATTTCAACCCCATTTCTGATTGTGACTTGCTGAACACCACCAACCTACAGCTGATCAATTTAAATCATAGGATGCATTACATAGGATATACGGCACAGAAACAGGCCATTCAGCTCAACCAGTCCATGCCGGCATTTATGCTCCACTCGAGCTTCCTCCTGTCTTTCCTCATCTAAATCTATCAGCATAACTCTCTGTTCCCTTCTCCCTCATATGCTTATCTAGCCTCCCATTAAATGCATCTATACTATTCGCTTCAACCACTCCCTGTGGTAGCGAGTTCCACATTCTCACCATTCTTTGGGTAAAGAAGTTCCTTCTGAATTCCCCATTGGATTTCTTGGTGACTATCCTATATTGATGGCCTCTAGTTATGCTCTTCACCATAAGTGGAAACATTCTCTTTATCAAAACCTTTCAGAATTTTAAAGACCTCTATTAGGTCACCCCTCAGCCTTATTTTTTCAAGAGAAAAGAGACCCAGCCTGTTCATCCTTTCCTGATATGTATACCCTCACATTTCTGGTATCATCCTTGTAAATCTTCTCTGCAACCTCTCCAGTGCCTCTATATCCTTTTTATAATATGGCGACCAGAACTGCACGCAGCACTCTAAGTGTGGTCTAACCAAGGTTCGATACAGGTTTAGCATAACTTCCCTACTTTTCAATTCTATCCCTCTAGAAATAAGCCCTAGTGCTTGGTTTGCTCTGCGATCAGTACCACGGGGATCCACTTGGTTTTAAAGAAATGTTTTAAAAGATATTTGGGGGGGAATTTGTGTGATCAGTAAGCGAAGGATATTTGGTATTGGGGAATGGAACGTTTTCCACTTTGAGCATCCAAGTGTCAGCATCGAGCACTCCCGGGTCAGATATTGGGCAGTTATGTAGAAATCCAATTTTCCTCAATTCTTCGTCAAAAATGTACCTCAGCCCCAACCTCTGAGGTGAAACCTCTATTGCACCAGGCTGACAACTTCCCATTCCTCACACCAGCCATCGTGCGGCCTTGCTGAGTGAGATTACCGATCAGTGCTAAATCAGGGGCGTTTCTGTTCTGTGGGCTCGAGCCCACTCATGCTCCCAGTGAGAGCGAGGGTGAGGTAGGAACAGAAGGAGGCAATGTTACAGAGGTAGAAATGGGCTTATTGGGGTGAGAACTGTCCAAACTCATTTCACTTTAGGGTAGACAATAAACCGAAGCCACCCTCACTCCTTCAATTCGGACTGGACTCACAGCAACTCGTAATTCCTAAAATAATGATTTTATTGGGGGATGGTGCAAAGAAATAGAATTTTTGCGTCGTCAACCCTTTGAGTTACTAACAGCCTTATGTTGATGGGGATGAAACCATTAGCGGCTAAAAACGGCTTAGCTGTGCAATCCTCTGTTCACTGTAGATGTGGTGGATGTAGATTCACGTCTTTCCTTGTCGCTCTGATGCCATAAATAACGTCCATGTGAAAAGTGCGGTGCCGTGCTCCTGAGGTGTTACTATTTGAAGACCTTTCAAAGACTAAACAAGCTCTCCTGTTACAAAGGAAGCTGTTTTTCTCTGTTGTTGTTTGGTTAACTTTGGTCTAATTTGGAACTATTTATATTCCGTTGCCAAGGCACTTTTACATTTCGGCGCTGGATTTGGGAGTGAGGCACTGTTCCAGTCTTCCAAAGCCATTTACATTTCATCTCTCACCGTTTTTTATCAAGGATGCAGCGCAGATTCTCCGGAATGATACCAGGGCTAAAAGGGTTAAATTATGAGGACAGGTTGCACAGACCTGGCTTGTATTCCCTGGAGTATAGAAGATGAGGGGTTGATCTAATTGAGGTGTTTAAGATGATTAAAGGAGTTGATGGGGTAGATAGAGAGAAACTATTTCCTCTGGTGGGGGGAAGTCCAGAACAAGGGGGAATAACCTTAAAATTAGAGCTAGGCCGTTTACGGGTGATGTCAGGAAGCAATTCTTCACACAAAGGGTGGTGGTAATCAGGAACTCTCACCCCCCCAAAAAAGCTGTTGAGGCTGGGGGTCAATTGAAAATTTAAAAACTGAGATGGATAGATTTTTGTTGGGTAAGGGTATCTGGGGATATGGAACCAAGGCGGGTAAATGGGGTTGAAACATAGAAACATAGAAGATAGGAGCAGGAGTAGGCCATTCGGCCCCTCGAGCCTGCTCCGCCATTTAATGAGATCATGGCTGATCATCCAAATTCAGTACCCTGTCCCTGCTTTCTCCCCATATCACTTGATCCCTTTAGCCTTAAGAAATATATCTAACTCCTTCTTGAATATATTTAATGAATTGGCCTCAACTGCCTTCTGTGGTAGAGAATTCCACAGGTTCACCACTCTCTGGGTGAAGAAATTCCTCCTCATCTCAGTCCTAAATGGCTTACCCCTTATCCTTAGACTGTGACCCCTGGTTCTGGACTCCCCCGCCATCGGGAACATCCTTCCTGCATCTAGTCTGTCTAGTCCTGTTAGAATTTTATAAGTTTCAATGAGATCCCCTCTCATTCTTCTAAACTCTAGCGAATATAAGCCTAATCGACCCAATCTCTCTTCATACGTCATTCCTGCCATCCCAGGTATCAGTCTGGTGAATCTATGCTTCACTCCCTACATGGCAAGAACATCCTTCCTCAGATAAGGCGACCAAAACTGCACACAATACTCAAGGTGTGGTCTCACCAAGGCCCTGTACAACTGCAGCAAGACATCCTTGCTCCTGTACTCGAATCCTCTCGCTATGAAGGCCAACATACCATTTGCCTTCTTAACCGCCTGCTGCACCTGCATGCTTACCTTCAGCGACTGGTGCACAAGGACACCCAGATCTCATTGCACTTCCCCTTTTCCCAATCTATTGCCGTTCAGATAATAATCTGTCTTCCTGTTTTTGCCACCAAAGTGGATAACCTAGCATTTATCCACATTATACTGCATCTGCCATGCATCTGCCCAATCACCCAACCTGTCCAAATCATACTGGAGTTTCTCTGCATCCTCCTCACAGCACACACGCCCACCCAGCTTTGTGTCGTCTGCAAACTTGGCGATATTACATCTAGTTCCCTCGTCTAGATCATTAATATATATTGTGAATAGCTGGGGTCCTAGCACCAATCCCTGCGGTACCCCACTAGTCACTGCCTGCCACTCGGAAAAAGACCTGTTTATTCCAACTCTTTGCTTCCTGTCTGCCAACCAGTTCTCTATCCAAGTCAGTACCTTACCCCCAATCCCATGCGCTTTAACTTTGCACGCTAATCTCGTCTGCGGGACCTTATCGAAAGCCTTCTGAAAGTCCAAATACACCACATCCACTGGTTCTCCCTTATCTATTCTACCAGTTACATCCTCAAAAAATTCCAGTAGATTAGTCAAGCATGATTTACCTTTTGTAAATCCATGTTGACTTTGTCTGATCCTGTCACTGTTTTCCAAGTGCTCTGCTATTACATCTTTTATAATGGACTCTAGCATTTTCCCCACTACCGATGTCAGGCTTACTGGTCTATAATTCCCCGTTTGCTCTCTACCACCTTTTTTAAATAGTGGGGTTACATTAGCTACCCTCCAATCCATGGGAACTGTTTCAGAGTCTATAG
The DNA here is from genome assembly GCA_030390025.1 of Squalus acanthias. Taxonomy (NCBI): domain Eukaryota; kingdom Metazoa; phylum Chordata; class Chondrichthyes; order Squaliformes; family Squalidae; genus Squalus; species Squalus acanthias. The sequence goes on along the minus strand of CM059442.1, from coordinate 14,411,195 downwards.
AATTTTGGAAGATGACCAGCAATGCATCTACTATTTCTAGGGCCACTTCCTTAAGTACCCTAGGATGTAGATTATCAGGCCCTGGGGATTTATCGGCCTTCAATCCCATCAATTTCCCAAACACCATTTCCCTACAAATACTGATTTCATTCAATTCCTCCCTTTCATTAGACCCTATGTTCCCCGACATCTCTGGGAGGTTATTTGTGTCCTCCTTTGTGAAGACAGAACCAAAGTATGTATTTAATTGGTCTGCCATTTCTTTGTTCCCCATTATAAATTCCCCTGATTCTGACTGCAAGGGACCTACGCTTGACTTCACCAATCTTTTTCTCTTCACATATCTATAGAAGCTTTTACAGTCAGTTTTTATGTTCCCTGCAAGCTTACTCTCATATTCTATTTCCCCCCTCTTAATTAATCCCTTTGTCCTCCTTTGCTGAATCCTAAACTGCTCCCAATCCTCAGGTTTGCTGCTTTTTCTGGCCAATTTATATGTCCTCTCCTTGGATCTTATGCTATCCCTAATTTCCCTTGTTAGCCACGGTTGAGTCACCTTTTTTGTTTTATTTTTATGCCAAACAGGGATGAACAAATTCTGTAGTTCATCCATGCGATCTTTAAATGTTTGCCATTGTCTATCCACCGCCAACCCTTTAAGTAACGCTCCCCAATCCATCCTAGCCAACTCGCGCCTCATACCATCGTAGTTTCCTTTATTTAAATTCAGGACCCTAGTCTCTGAGTCAACTACTTCACTCTCCATCTTAATGAAGAATTCTATCATATTATGATCGCTCCTCCCCAAGGGGCCTCGCACAACAAGATTGCTAATTAATCCTTTCTCATTACATAATACCCAGTCTAAGATGGCCTGATCTCTAGTTGGTTCCTCGACATATTGGTCCAGGAAACCATCCCGTATACACTCTAGGAATTCCTCCTCCACAGTATTGTTACTAATATGGTTAGCCCAATCTATATGTAGATTAAAGTCACCGATGATAACTGCTGTGCCCTTATTGCACGCGTCTCTAATTTCCTGTTTAATGCCATCCCCAACCTCAGCATTACTGTTTGGGGGTCTGTATACAACTCCCACTAATGTTTTCTGCCCCTTGGTATTTCTCAGCTCTACCCATACAGATTCCACATCATCAGAGCTAATATCCTTCCTTACTATTGTGTTAATCTCCTCTTTAACCAGCAATGCTACCCCACCTCCTTTTCCTTTTTGCCTGTCCTTCCTGAATATTGAATACCCCTGGATATTGAATTCCCAGCTTTGGTCACCCTGGAGCCATGTCTCCGTAATCCCAATTATATCATATCCGTTTACATCTATTTGCGCAGCTAATTCATCCACCTTATTACGAATGCTCCTCGCATTAAGACACAAAGCCTTCAGGCTTGTTTTTTTAACACTCTTAGTCTTTTTAGAATTATTATTTACTGTGGCCCTGTTTGATTTAAACCCTTGATTTCTCTGCCTTCCACTTTTGCTTTTCTCCTTCCTGTCTTTTGCTTCTATCCTTGCTTCCCTTTCCTCTGTCTCCCTGCACAGGTTCCCAACCCCCTGCCATTTTAGTTTAAACCCTCCCCAACAGCACTAGCAAACACTCCCCCTAGGACATCGGTCCCGGCCCTGCCCAGGTGTAAACCGTCCAGTTTGTACTGGTCCCACCTCCCCCAGAACCGGTTCCAATGTCCCAGGAATTTGAATCCCTCCCCCTTGCACCATTCCTCTAGCCACGTATTCATCTGAAATATCCTTCTATTTCTACTCTGACTAGCACGTGGCACTGGTAGCAATCCTGAGATTACTACCTTTGAGGTCCTATTTTTTAATTTACCTCCTAACTCCCTATATTCAGCTTTTAGGACCTCATCCCGGTTTTTACCTATATCATTGGTACCTATATGCACCACGACAACTGGCTGTTCACCCTCCCCCTCCAGAATGCCCTGCAGCCGCCCCGAGACATCCTTGACCCTTGCACCAGGGAGGCAACATACCATCCTGGAGTCTCGTTTGCGGCCGCAGAAACGTCTATCTATTCCCCTTACAATAGAATCCCCTATCACTAAAGCTCTCCCACTCTTTTTCCTCCCGTCCTGTGCAGCAGACCACCCATGGTGCCAGGAAGTTGGCTGCTGCTGCCTTCCCCCGATAAGCCATCTCCCTCAACAATATCCAAAGTGGTATATCTGTTTGAGAGGGGGATGGCCACAGGGGACCCCTGCACTACCTGCCTGTGCCTACTACTCTGCCTGGCGGTCACCCATTCCTTTCCTGCCTGTGCAGCCTTTACCTGCGGTGTGACCAACTCATTAAACGTGCTATCCACGATGTCCTCAGCATCACGAATGCTCCAGTATGTATCCATTCGCAGCTTCAGTGCCGCAATGCGGTCTGCCAGTAGCTGCAGCTGGATACACTTCCTGCACACATGGTCGTCAGGGACACAGGAAGTGTCCCTGATTTCCCACATAGTGCAGGAGGAGCATGCCACGGGGCCGAGCTGTGCTGCCATGACTTACCCTTTAATTAATTTAAATTAAATTAAATCAAATCAATACCACTAATTACACTTAAATGATATACTCAAGGGCCCTTGTTTACTAGCACTCCCCGCTACACAACAGAGACCTTAGAAACTATAACCACAAAAATTAAGACCTTCTAAACTTTATAAACTATTAACCTTAACTGTCAAACTATAGAGTAGTATAAATACTCACCTGGCCATACTCACCCAATCAGCTGCTTCCTCTTGCCCGCGTCACTTTTTGAATCGTGACGTGGCTCTGGAACGCCGCCGCCGGTCTGTGAGATTGGTAAGCCTCTGTAAAAAAATCCGCGAAAGTGAGTTTAAATACTCACTGTTCTCTCCTGTTGCTCCCGACACAGGCCTCTCAGATCAGCCATGATATAATTGAATGGTGCAACAGTCTCAAGGGGCTGAATGGCCTCCTCCTGTTCCTGTGAGCCAGGCACAAATGCTGAGCCGGCAGATCTGACAGCAGTTTGTAAGGCTCACGCGAGAGTGGGTCCCACGGGGTAGGCTGAGCAGTAGGTAATTCTAACTGCAGCCTTTTTAAATGTTACAAAACTAAAGTATAAATAACTTGCATTTATATAGCACCTTTCACGACCTCAGGACGTCCCCAAGTGCTTTACAGCCAATGAAGTACTTTTTGAAGTGTGGTCACTGTTATAATGTAGGGAAACGCAGCAGCCAATCTGCGCACAGCAAGGTCCCACAAACAGCAATGTGATAATGGCCACATCATCTGTTATAGTGACGTTGGTTGAGGGATAAATATTGGCCAGTGAAAGGCGCTATATAAATGCAAATTCTTTCTTTGCTTTAATTGTAGTGCCCACTGCTGCCCGAACTGAGATCAGCGAGGTTTGAGCTTAGATAACTGAGCGCAGACACGGGATCAATCCTGGAACTTTCCTATCTGTATGGATCAGTACCACACCTCACAGTGCTTCTTGCCACAGAATAATCCGAGGAATGCAAGGTCTTTTAAAACAGCGATGGCAAACCAAGTAAGTCAGCCTCTTAAACAGCTTTACTTTTGAACAATCCTTTCTCCTAAGCAGCACTAGTCGGGGCCACTCTTGTCTGTCACCTGCTGCTTTCTCTTTAGATGTTCCTCCCTCTCGGCAAGGCTTTCAAGTGAGCTTATCAAACCTGTAATTCTTTAGTTTGGTGGTTGCATTTAAATGGCTACCCACTGTGTTTGTTGGAAATGGCAGCTGGAAAGCCAGTGCAGTTTAAAAACTGAATGATTGTCGAAACTCAACTGATGGGATTGATGGGGTGAGATGAAGGGGGCGGGGGAGGAGGTTCGTGTGCAGTATAAACAGCGGCATGGACCTGTTGGGCCGAATGGCCTGTTTCTGTGCTGTAAATATTTTGTAATACTTTGTAACTGCGTGTATAAAGCTAATCCAGCCACTCTTGTGCCAGCACACACACACACACACTTCTGTATGATTCAGAGCTGTGGGATACATTCGCACAGACATGAACCTGATGATTAATAGGCCTTATATTACTTATCTGCCTGCTTTATCCAGGAATAGTTGAAAGTCATTCTCTGGACGCGCTGATCATATCTGCTGGTTTCTGTTTTCCTTTGTGCTCTCTGTAAGTGACCTGATGTATCTTGTCATCCCTTCTTTTTTCCCTTCGCTGTTCTAACAGGGAAAACAACATTTCCTATAAATAGAAGACTTTGAAATGAGAGAGGACAGAAATGGATTTCTGAAAACAAACGCAGGAAAACTGACCTAAAAAAGTAATAACAAAACATCTCTACAAAAACTGAAACCATATGTGCTAGCAATAGCGCATAGCAAGGAGTGAGTTCATGGCTGTAATCTAATCTTAGGGTTCAAATGATGGTTAAAACCAGTTAAGTATATTATGATAGTTATGATCTCTGCGCTCCTCCAATTCTGGCCTCTTGCGCATCCCCGATTTTGATCGCTCCACCATTGGCGGCCGTGCCTTCAGCTGCCTAAGCTCCTGGAATTCCCTCCCTGAACCTTTTCGCCTCTCTACCTCTCTCTCCTGCTTTGAGACGCTCCTTAAAACCTAACTCTTTGACCAAGCTTTTGGTCACCTGTCCTAATATCTCCTTATGTGGCTCGGTGTCAAATTTTGTTCGATAACGCTCCTGTGAAGCGCCTTGGGACGTTTTACTACGTTAAAGGCGCTATATAAATGCAAGTTGTTGTCAGAATACTGCTTTTATATAATTCCCAGGTATCCATATTCTACATGTTTAGGGGTTCGATATTTTATTTCACATCCACTGTCCTTGTGTCTTGCTGACTTTTATTGCATTTTCATCTGTAGGTTTCCCATTATAATGATTCCATTTTCTTACTTTCTTTGCCCTTCACCAATTCTTCTCTTTCCCCTTCCAGCTCTTCGGAAGGGGTTGAACTCACACCAGTTCAACTCATAACTTTTATCCCAAATGGCTATTCTTTATGTATGAGCTGCCTCAGTGAGGCACGTCAGCGTGCTATTTGACTCTGGGGGGCATCACACCTGAGGCCGATCCTGGACTGATCCCAACATCCACAAATGGATTTCCATCAGGGGCCGCTGGATGACGATCAGGAATGGGAAGGCTGCTTTTTTTTTTAAACCATCCATAACCCAGGGGTGCTGAGGCCCACTGTATCACTCCAATTGCTGTTCCCGCTGAGATGAGTCAGATGGGAGAGTGAACCTGGTACCGTCCTGGTTTGTCCACCTCAGCTATTCCCTGGAAAAAACTCACGGAGCCATTCAGAGATCAGTTAGATTTCCAATAGGGAAAAAAGATTATTTATTTAAACGACAAAGTGTTATAAATTTCTTGTCTCAAAGGAGTAATAGGACCTAAATAAACTCATTAAAGCCTTCAGTCTAGACGTTCCGATCCTCCCTGAAACATTAATGCTGATTTTCTTTCTTTTATACTTACAATAGCTCCTTTGTAAAATCTATCTTTACAGACATTTCTTCTTAACATTCCTAAGATTGTTATTTTGGATTCATGGCTCCAAAGAATTAGACTATTGTATTGTACTGAGTGCAACTTGTAATTTGTACAACTGGTGGAAGGATAGCAAAGAAAATATTATAAAAGATGTAATAGCTGAGCATTTGATGTAATAGCTGAGCATTTGAAAAACAGTGACAGGATCGGACAAAGTCAACATGGATTTACAAAAGGTAAATCGTGCTTGACTAATCTACTGGAATTTTTTGAGGATGTAACTGGGAAAATAGATAAGGGAGAACCAGTAGATGTGGTGTATTTGGACTTTCAGAAGGCTTTCAATAAGGTCCCGCATAAGAGATTATCAGGTAAAGTTAAGGCACATGGGATTGGGGGCAAGGTATTGACTTGGATAGAGAACTGGTTGGCGGACAGAAAGCAGAGAGTAGGAATTAATGGGTCTTTTTCCGAGTGGCAAGCAGTGACTAGTGGGGTACCGCAGGGATCGGTCCTTGGACCCCAGCTATTCACAATATACATTAATGATCTAGATAAGGGAATTAAATGTAATATCTCCAAGTTTGCAGATGACACAAAGCTGGGTGGGAGTGTGTGCAGCGAGGAGGATAGCGAGAAACTCCAGGATGATCTGGACAGGTTGGGTGAGTGGGCAGAAGCGTGGCAGATGCAATATAACATGGATAAGTGCGAGGTTATCCACTTTGGTGTAAAAAACAGAAAGGCAGACTATTATCTGAATGGCAATAGATTGGGAGAAGGGGAAGTGCAACGAGACCTGGGTGTCCTTGTGCACCAGTCGCTGAAAGTAAGCATGCAGGTGCAGCAGGCGGTGAAGAAGGCAAATGGTATGTTGGCCTTCATAGCGAAAGGGTTTGAGTATAGGAACAGGGATGTCCTGCTGCAGTTGTACAGGGCCTTGGTGAGACCACACCTTGAGTACTGTGTGCAGTTTTGGTCGCCTTATCTGAGGAAGGATGTTCTTGCCATGGAAGGAGTTCAGCGAAGATTCACAAGGCTGATACCTGGGATGGCAGGAATGACATATGAGGAGAGATTGGGTCGATTGGGCTTATACTCACTGGAGTATAGAAGAATGAGAGGGGATCTCATCGAAACATATAAAATTCTGACAGGTCTGGACAAACTAGATGCAGGAAGAATGTTCCCGATGGTCGGAGAGTCCAGAACCAGGGGTCATAATCTACGGATAACGGGTAAACCATTTAGGACAGAAATGAGGAAGAATTTCTTCACCCAGAGAGTGGTGAACCTGTGGAATTCTCTACCACAGAAGGTAGTTGAGGCGAAGTCATTAAATATATTCAAGGATGAGTTAGATATATTTCTTAAAGCTAAAGGTATCAAGGGATATGGGGAGAAGGCAGGTACAGGGTACTGAGTTTAGATGATCAGCCATGATCTCATCGAATGGCGGAGCAGGCTCGAGGGGCCGAATGGCCTACTCCTGCTCCTATCTTCTATGTTTCTAAAAACATTGCTATGTTGCTAGAAAAAGCCAAGGATAAGCATTGCAACAATACCTTTGAAAGTACATGCTTTCTTTAAAGGATGGCGGTGGAAATGCAGAGAGCTACCCTTGTCCCCAAGGTATGTTGATCTAGGAGAGGGTCGTGATTATTTTTTACAGATACCTTTATTGCCATATCTTCAAATTTCACAAACTATAAGCCTGGATTTTTCCCTCCGTGGAAGCCATTTAATAAATAACAGCGATTGAGGTCCATCCCTATGTTCAGAGGATATGTGGGACATCCATTTCTTTATTATAACTTACAGTGAATTTTGTATTACATTTACCTTGGTTGGCAATCTTAAAAGGGACATTATCCATTATCTACATATTTTAACATGATCTCTGGCTTCACCTGGCTTGTGCTCTATTAATAAGGGAGTTGGGTTCAGTGGGTAAATGTGCTGCATGAGCTGGTAGTGAACCATAAATGTCGGGAAGCACACAGGTTTGATCTCTGGTTTGAGCTTTGTTAGCTGATGGCGGTGCTGCAATCAGACTCAGTGGGGGTGAAATTCAACTTCGGCAGGTGCGCAAAACTTCCATTGAAGTTAATCGGGCAGGGTGAATAATGGCGGCCGATCCACTACTGCACAGTTTGCGCCGCCGTTGAATTTCACCCCCATTGCCCCGAGCCCAGGGGGGCGGGGGGAAGGAACCAGCCAGGGCTCTTACACTTGACCACTATCCAGTGACTTGTGCTGTCAAGTGTGTGCGTAGATATCTAGTGATGGCCGGTTTGGGCTTGACTGCTATGGTAAAATAGCCTCCCAATGTTCACTATTAGACCCATGCTGAGGAATGGCCAAACTCTGAAGACCACCCCGATTGGAGGAGTGTGACATTTTATTCATTTTTCACACCTGCCATTCGCTGGTTCTTTGAGGGCGATTGTCAGTTAGTGCTGAATTAGGGTCAGTTTTGTGCGGAGGTCCGATAACTATGAGTAACTAGATTTAGAATGCCAAAGCTTATTTCGCGTACATCTCTTATGGCCAACCGACTGAGGGGACTTTCACTCATAGGTCTGGACTGGATTTGAGCCCCGAGATGAAAGGCCAATGTCCTAACCCACTGGACCATCCAGTCCTTATGTTTGGTTTCAATGAGATACATAGAAGACAGGTCTGAGTGTTCGGTGTGTAATTACCATAAGAGTGCCTTTTGGTACAGAAACGTCTAATCTTAGACGGAGATTGCCCCAAACAGCACCATGGTTCCAAACAGGCACTGTTAGTGTTCGTTGGCACTTCTACGTTGGCTAACTTAAGTGAGCTGGAGGAAGTGAAGGCCATTGGAGAAGGAGTTGCATCCCACATATTTGTTTTAACTAGATAAAGGGAAAGCTATGGAAAGCTAGAAAACACATGAGGGAAAAAGGAATAGAAGGTTATGCTGATAGAGTGAGGTGAAGAGGGGTGGGTGAAAGCTCGTGTGGAGCATAAACAGCGGCATGGACCAGTTGGTCTGAATGGCCTGTTTCTGTGCTGTAAATTCTATGTAACTTAGCCTTTATAGGCTTGGGTTTCAGTCTTGTTTGTAATGGGACCAGCCTGAGCTGGTGTCCCAGTACAGCTTTCATTGTTGGCTGTCCTTAGTCTTGATCCATCTGCCTTGGCTGATGTAGCTGGAAATCCCAAATGTCTTAATGACTTTTATGTAATATATTTGCTCTTGGGATGTGGCCAACACCATCCACAGTTGCCCTGATTACATTAAAAGTCAACCATATATGGAATAATTTCATAGAATCAGAGTAGTACAGCACAGAAGGAGGCCATTTGCCCCATCGAGTCTGCACCAGCTATTTTGATGAGCAATCCAGTTAGTCCTTAGTCCCACTCACCCACTCTTTCCCCATATCCCTGCAATTTTTTCTCCTTCAAGTATTTATGCAATTCCCTTTTCAAATGTGTATAGTTTTTTTATATAGCGTGGGACTAGGGTCACATGTAGGCCAGAATGAGTAGGAGTGGCAGGCTCCCTTCCCAGAAGGACATTAGTTGGGTTTTCATTACATTTTTTTTCCTGGAGCCAGCCCACAAATTGTCAGATTTATTGGATTCACTTTCACGACTTTCCATGGTGAGATTTGAACTCTCAATCTCTGGGTTCCTGGTCCAGTTCATTAACCAGAAGTTGACCATATCCTCAAATAATCCCTTTGGATCTCCTGATTCAGTGGGGTCGCCCAACACCACATGCCAACCCTTCCAACTGCAACGCCTTCCTCTTCATCTGGTTGGCCTAGTAAGAAGTAGGGTGTTTCCACACATGCTGTATTTGTTTTGATTGTCAATCAGTAGTGTCAGGTGTAATGTAGGAACAGGAGGAGACCATTTAGCCCCTCGAGCCTGTTCCGCCATTCAATGAGATCATGGCTGATCTGTGATCGAACTCCATATATCCGTCTTGCCCCATATCCCTTAATACCTTTGGTTAACAGAAATCTATCAATCTCCGATTTAAAATGAACAATTGACCCAGCATCAACTGTCGCTTGTGGAAGAGAGTTCCAAACTTCTACCACCCTTTGTGTGTAGAAGTGTTTCCTAACCTCACTCCTGAAAGGCCTGGCTCTAATTTTTAGACTATGTCCCCTAGTCCTAGACTCCCCAACCAGCGGAAATAATTTCTCTCTATCTACCCTATCTGTTCCCCTTAATATCTTGAAAATTTCCCTCCAAGGCCAATATATCCTTCCTAATAAGTGGTGCCCAGAACTGAACACAGTACTCCAGGTGTGGTCTAACTAGCGCTTTGTAGAGTACTCACTGGTTATGCGGTCTGGGTAACGTGCCTCCCCCAGTATATAACGTGGGAGGTGTGGAAAGGGAAGTGGATTTTAGTTCAGCAAGATAACAAGTCGCTGAAGAATGGCCGCAAACAATGATTGAGCCAAGGTTGAGTTTTCCATCACATTGGCACGGAAAATAAGTAACATGAAGCCATTCAGAGTCCTCGCTTTAACAGAAGAAAATGAACATTTTTGTCTTTTAAAATTCTTTGAGTATGATGGAGTAGTGCCAGTGACAATACTGCTGAATTCTTTTGGCATCTGTTGCTGCTCTGTACTAGTGGGATTTTGTGTGTCTCTGCGTTGGTGGTTCTCGGAAATCCTGTCCCACTGTTAACGAAGGGATTAAGATGTGATGCTTCACTGCTCAGTAATATTGTAGCGCTAACACTGCCAGTGTCTGTGCACCAGCTGCCTCTGGTCTGTATATTATGTAGTTGTCCCCATTGTTAAAAATAAAACCAAATTCCTATGTTTTTAACTATTTGGGAGAATTTGGATCCTGATGCAATGGAGCGAAGAGTAAGTCTCACAGAAGGTCAGTGACAGGTCAGCAACATTGATTGGAAGGAAACAGCTAGTAAGGGAAGAACTGAGTGTCAGTCTACGAAGCGTCAGGGTGAAAGGAAGAAGCAACTGAATGGAAAGCATCAACAACTGTTAGAGACAAGAAGAAGCCTGGGACGAGAAGTGTAGTCAAAGTGGGCTGAAGAAGAATGGAGATGGAGTCAAGGAGAACGTAAATGTCAAGCAGAGAATGAGGGTAATTTTAGGAGCCAGTGTTTTCACTGATGGTGCATTAAAGGGCAGGGAGGGACGGGAAGCAGGGACCAGAGCAGAATATGTAAAGAGCACGGGTGAAAGAGGGAAAACCGAGCACAGATTATAGATGTCAAAAGTCAGGAACACCTGTCTTTGTTAAAGTATCCTACACACGAACATATGAAAACTGACGGACAGGAAAAGACCCTCTGGTCCATCCAATTGTGACGCCTTGTGCATCACAGTATATCCACTCCTCACCCCACCCTACCCAGAGCCCCGTGATCCCCTGGGAGAGGCGAAAAAAACAGATAAAAACCCATGCCAATTATGGGGGGGGGGAAATTCTGGAAAATCCCCCTCTGACTCCCTTAGGCCATCGAAACTAGTCCAGGAGATCGATCACTCTGGCCCTGAATTCCCTGCAGTACCTACCTTCTGTAAGAGGTGATCTCCGCACCAGACAGAAACGGGTCCAGCTCTCGCTTGAAGAAATTCAGCGACTCGGCGACCACCGCACGAGCCGGCAGCCTGTTCCAGAGGTTCACTATTCTCTGGGAAAAGAACCACCTCCTGACATCTCACCTAGATCTGCCTTTACATAACTTGAGATTGTGATCCCCTGGTCCTCCCTAACCTATTTAGTTGAAGCAAACTGTCCACACATCCTGGCAGCAACGTTTTATTTTCAAATACTAGAGGTATGGAAATTTTCGCACAAAATAATCCATCAAAAGGTAAGCACACAATCTCGATGCCAACGCTTGCCTCCCAAACAAATCTCGATTCATTCTGACTAACTCTTATACTAAAGGGCAATATCACTTTGGGGCGAGATGGAAATGATTTTTGCAGTAAAGTACTCCTTTCCTTCATTCCAGTCTGTTTTCTTTTTGAATAATTGCTTGCTCCGGCCCCCAGATGCTCAGCAAGCTTAACACTCCAGGGGGTCACTTGCGCTCCAGAACTAGCCGCGCCTCTCGCCAAGCTGTTCCAGTACAGCTACAACACTGGCATCTATCCGACAATGTGGAAAACTGCCCAGATGTGTCCTGTCCACAAAAAGCAGGACAAATCCAATCCGGCCAATTACCGCCCCATCGGTCTACTCTCAATCAAAGTGATGGAAGGTGTCATCGACAGTGCTATCAAGCGGCACTTATTCACCAACAACCTGCTCACTGATGCCCAGTTTGGGTTCCGCCAAGACCACTCGGCTCCCGACCTCATTACAGCCTTGGTCCAAACATGGACAAAGGAGCTGAATTCCAGAGGTGAGGTGAGAGTGACTGCCCTTGACATCAAGGCAGCATTTGACTGAGTGTGGCATCAAGGAGCCCTAGTAAAACTGAAGTCAATGGGAATCGGGGGGAAAACTCTCCACTGGCTGGAGTCACACCTAGCACAAAGGAAGATGGTTGTGGTGGTTGAAGGTCAATCATCACAGCCCCAGGACATCGCTGAAGGAGTTCCTCAGGGCAGTGTCCTAGGCCCAATCATCTTCAGCTGCTTCATCAATGATCTTCCTTCCAACATAAGGTCAGAAATGGGGATGTTCGCTGATGACTGCACAGTGTTCAGTGCCATTCACAACTCCTCAGATAATGAAGCAGTCCATGCCCGCATGCAACAAGACCTGGACGACGTTCAGGCTTGGGCTGATAAGTGGCAGGTAACATTCGCGCCACAGAAGTGCCAGGTAATGACTATCTCCAACAAGCGAGAGTCTAAACACCACCCCATGACATTCAATGGCATTACCATCACCAAATCCCCCACCATCAACATCCTGGGGGTCACCATTGACCAGAAACTTAACTGGACCAGCCACATAAATACTGTGGCAACAAGAGCAGGGCAGAGGCTAGGTATTCTGCGGTGAGTGTCTCACCTCCTGACTCCCCAAAGCCTTTCCACCATCTACAAGGCACAAGTAAGGACTGTGATGGAATACTCTCCACTTGCCTGGATGAATGCAGCTCCAACAACACTCAAGAAGCTCGACACCATCCATGACAAAGCAGCCCGCTTGATTGGCACACCCTCTACCACCTTAAACATTCACTCCCTCCACCACCAGGCGCACCGTGGCTGCAGTGTGTACCATCTACAAGATGCACTGCAGCAACTCGCCAAGGCTTCTTCGGCAGCACCTGCCCAAACCCACGACCTCTTCCACCTAGAAGGACAAGGGCAGCAGGCGCATGGGAACACCACCACCTCCAAGATCCCCTCCAAGTCACACACCATCCTGACTTAGAAGTATATCACTGATCCTTCATCGTCGCTGGGTCAAAATCCTGGAACTCCCTCCCTAACAGCACTGTGGGAACACCTTCACCACACAGACTGCAGCGTTTCAAGAAGGCAGCTCACCACCACCTTCTCGAGGGCAATTAGGGATGGGCAATAAATGCTGGCTTTGCCAGCGATGCCCACATCCCATAAAAAAACAAATTAAAAAAAAAAACTCCTGTGAAGCGCTGTGGGACTTGTTACTATGTTAAAGGCGCTATATAAATGCAGGTTGTTGTTGTTGTTATCCAAGTGAGTATCTGACCCAACCAGATCAATAAGTACCAGTTGAGTCCTCCTGGCGCTCACTATCTGGGTCATATAAGAAAGAACTTGCATTTATATAGCACCTTTTACATCTTCGGAGAATCCCAATGAAGTACTTCTGAAGTGTAGTCACTGTTGTAATGCAAACCCAACAGTCAATTTGTGCACAGCAAGGTCCTACAAACAGCAATGAGATAAATGACCAGTTAATCTGTTTTGGAGGTGTTTGAGGGATAAATATTGGTCAGGACACTGGGAGAAACTCCCCTGCTCTTCTTCAATCTGTCTGAGAGGGCAGACGGGGCCTCAGTTTAACGTCTCGTCTGAATGACAGCACCTTTGACAATGAGCGCTCCCTCAGCACTGCACTGAAGTACCAGCCTGGATTATGTGCTCAAGTCCCTGGAGTGGGGCTTGAACCCACAACCTTCTGACTCAGAGATGAGAGAGAGTGCTACTCACTGACCCAAGGTTAAAAAATGGCCATTTTGGCAAAGTACCTGAAGGCAACTGAGGATAATCCAACTGCATCCCATCAAAGAGTCAACAAAGACTTGCATTTACACAGCACCTCCAACGTAGAAAAATCACCCCAAGGTGATCCACAGAGGAGGACAAGAGCAGACACTGAGCCTTTGTGGGAGGGGTGGCAGCGGTAACTGAAATTGTGGTCAAAGAAATGTGCGTTGAGATGGTTTTTAAAGAGGGAAGGGCGGTAGGAGGGATGCGAGGCGGCGGGTTTTGGGGGGAGAGTTTTCTGAAATAGGGCTGAGGCAGCTGCAGGCTTTGAGATCGAAAGTGAGGTGGAGTGAGGGGTTGCCAGAATTGAAGGACTAGAGGGTGTGGAGTGGGGGGAGTGGAGGTTGGGGACACGTAAGGCTGGAGGAGGTTGCAGAGGCCGGGTAGGGGCAAGGCCTTGGGGGGATTCGTAGATGTGGACGAGGATATTAAATTCAATCCATTTGGGAAAGGGGGAGCAAGTGCAGGTCAGTGAGGGCATGGGTGATGGGTGAGTGAGTGGGGGGTTCATGCAACAACAACAACAACAACAATGTGCATTTATATAGTGCCTTTAACGTAGTAAAACATCCCAGGGTGCTTCACAGAAGCGATTATCAAGCAAAATTTGACACTGAGCCACATATGGAGATATTAGGACAGGTGACCAAAAGCTTGGTCAAAGAGGTAGGTTTTAAGGAACGTCTTAAAGGAGGAAAGAGAGGCGGAGAGGTTTAGGGAGGGAATTCCAGAGCTTAGGGCTTAGGGCAACTGAAGGCACGGCCGCCAATGGTGGAGCGATTAAAATTGGGGATGCGCAAGAGGCTGGAATTGGAGGAATGCAGAGATCTCAGAGGGTTGTGGGAGGTTACAGAGTTAAGGAGGGGCTGAGAAGATCAAAAAAACTGGGGGGTGGGGGAATGCTGCTTGCTAATTCTGCTACCTGTTAAGAGAGATTGTCAGCCAGTGATTAAAGTGGCAAGTTCCTGGAGACTTGCCGTGTCGGGGTTCCTTGCCAGAACATACTCGGTCTGCAAGGGTTGGAACTTGGCATCCTTCCCAGTCCTGAATATTGACTAATCCGGGCATTCGAGCGATTTTACAAAGAGAAACTGGTGCCAGCCAAGGTTGTTGGATGACAAGTAAGTACAGAGGAAGGGTTGCCGGGGGGGGGGAGAGGAAGAGGTGTAAAATACAAAAGAATATTGGAAAGGCATAATTTTTAAAGCAAACCTTAAAGAGAAAGAGAATGGAAACAAACATTCCCAGACAGTAAACATTTTTGAGGCAAGAGACAGGGGGATGAGGTGGTGCTAATTTGTTCACCTGACTAAATCACACGTCATTATCAGTGGAAAATTAAATAGGTGTATATATAATTTCATCTTTCACCTCCTTCCCAATATTGCCTTATCCCTTTTTCAAAAAGAAAATATTCTGCAAATTGCACTCCCCTCTCCTCAGGGGGATTCATTGCTGGGATTTGGTAATCGATTGCCAGACTCCCTCTGATACGTGAGACATTGATAGTGCAGAGTGTTGGCTGGGAATTCCACTGTGAGAGGCATCACACTCAAACCCAATCTTGACTACTCAGCATCCACACAATGGGCTTGTCCAGCAGAGTTTGCTGGATAGCGATCAGGGGCAGGAACTCTGGCCGGTATATTCCCCTCACTAACCCAGGTATATTGAGGCCAATTGTGGTGCCTTTACTGCTGGCCCCATTGGGACCAGCTAACTCAGGACAGACCAGGAATGGAACCCGCTCCCTTGACCCCTATCCCCACTAAACTGCTGACCACTCAACTTCCCTTCCTGGCCCCCCCCATGCTAACTGATGTTATAAATGGTTCTTTCTCCACAGGTACTGTCCCCTTCCCTTTCAAAACCACTGTCATCACTCCTTCCCTCAAAAAACCCACCCTTGACCACTCGGGCTTTGCAAAGTACTTTTTTCTTCTTCTACATTATAGGTGCTATATAAATAGCAAGTTGTTGTTGGTACCTTCCTGTTCTGCATGGCTGAAACTTTCTCTAAAGAAGGCTGAGGGGTGACCTGATAGAAGCCTTTAAAATTATGAAGGGGTTTGATAGGGGTAGACGTGGAGAAGATGCTTCCACTTGTGGGGAGTCCAAAGCTAGGGGCCATAAATATAAGATAGTCACTAATAAATCCAATAGGGAATTCACAAGAAACTTCTTTACCCAGAGAGTGGTTAGAATGTGGAACTCGCTACCACAGGGAGTGGTTGAGCTAAATACCATAGATACATTTAAGGGGAAGCTGGATAAACACATGACAGAGAAAGGAAAGGTTATGTTGATGGGGTTGGATGAAGAGGGGTGGGAGGAGGCTCGAGTGGAGCATAAACACTGGCACGGACTTGTTGGGCCAAATGGCCTGTTTCTGTGCTGTAAATTCTATGTAATTCTATGAACTGTTCACTGGGTAAGCTTGCTGATCGATCACCCATTCCCTCACTTCTTAAGCAAGTGGGGTCTTTCCCATTCTCCACGTTTATCAAAGAAAGAGAAGTAATGACACATCCCTCATGGCAGGCTGTGGCCTGTTTACATTTTCGGTGGGGTGTGTAACCATACCTGATGACTGCTTTGGTAGAAAGATCTGGAGGCGGACCTGCTACAGACTTGAGGTCTGTATGAATGAATTCGTCACAGTATCATCATGCAGAGGTGCCGATTCAGGGATGGGGAGTCTTGCTTACTTCTCATCTACTAGTTCATCTAGTACACGAACGTAGAGTGGTTATAGACCAGAATAGGGAGAGGCTGGGGAATAAGTCTCCTGTGGGTGTTAATGTGACGATGAAATAGAAATGGGGTGTGGTACTGAAAGGGGGGCATGGAATCTCTCGGTAATCTTAAAACCTCATGATTTTCGCCCTCTGGGACTGTGAAAAGTTGCATACATTAGGAATTTTCCTCTTGTCACTGCAATCAGATTTGGAGAGATGGTCATTTTGCAAAGCCTTTTAAGAGCTGTGGATTATTGCCCTAATCTTTTTCTAAAATGCATTTAAAAACAGAAAGAAAAATAACCAATGCTGCATTTCTAAAAATAAGCAACTGGTGTCTCTCCTTTTTATTTAAATCTAAATGACAGTAATTACCTTTAGTTCCCTCTCCTCTGGCTTGTTATGATTTGAAAACCTTGTCTTGAATCACTTCCAATATTTCCATGGGTAAATACACCATACAGTCCAGTACTGAGCCATACAGACCAGAAGGGGTCCAGGTTCAATCCTCGATCCACGTTGCGTTAGCTGGTCCCAGCCAGGGAAGTGCTACAATTAGCCACAAGACCCCTGTGAAAAAGAAAATCAGTTAGGGTTCCAACTTTAAAAAAACATTTGTTCTTGGGGTAGGGGTGTAGCTGCCAAAGCCGGCATTTATTGCCCATCCCTCATTGCCCTGGGACGGTGGTGGTGAGCAGCAATCCTTGTAGTGATGGTGTTTCCACAATTGTGTTTGGTAGATTGACCCAGTGACGGGGCAGCAACGGGCGGCATATGCCCGAGTCAGGATGGTGTGCAACTTGGAAGGGGAACTTGGCGGTCGGTGTTCCCACATTGCTGCTGTCGGTGGTACAGGTCGCAGGGGAAGGAGGTGCTGTCGAAGTAACCTTGGTGAGTTACTGCAGTGCAGTCTGTAGATCGTACATACAGCAGACGCAGTACCCCAATGGGGAAAAAATGGGGGATAAAAAAGAAAGGCTTGCATTTATACGTCTTTCACGACCTCAGAATGTCTCAAAGTGCTTCACAGTCAATTAAGTACTTTTTTTTTTGAAGTACAGTCACTGTTGTAATGTAGGAAACACGGCAGCCAATTTGTACACAGCAAGCTCCCACAAACAGCAATGAGAGAATGACCAGATTATCTGTTTTAGTGATATTGGTTGAGGGATAAATATTGGCCAGGACACCGGGGATAACTCCCCTGCTCTTCTTCAAAATAGTGCCATGGGATCTTTTACATCCACCTCAGAGGGCACTCAGGACTTCGGTTTAACATCTCCTCCGAAAGACGGCACCTCCAACAGCTCAACACTCCCTCAGCACTGCAATGAAATGCCAGCCTAGATTTTGTGCTCAAGTCTCTGGAGTGGGGCTTGAATCCACAAGCTTCTGACTCAGAGGCGAGAGTGCTACCCACTGAGCCCTGGCTGACACTGAAAGGGGTGGACATTGAGCCCTGATCATTATCCAGTGATTCTTGGTAGAAAGTGCATGAGTGGACTTTTGGGTAAGGACAGGATCAGGATTGATGAGATGTTGCAGTTAAGTTACTTCTGCGACTTACATTTTCCTGGGCCTGTCACTGCTGCTCATCTACACAACCTCTTTATGCTCTATGTCATTGGGACTGCAAACGCTGCTGCGTTACTCCCCCTCCTGTTTTGGGGACCACCTGATCAGACCCTGACCTCCAGCCATTCTCCCTCAGTCTGATGCTAACGGGAAAGGGCAGTGTTTACTTTCAAGGTATTTTCATGCCTTCTCCTTTCACCGCAACAGTGACTGGCCCAGAAGGCAAGTGGGCAACCAGCTCTCAAGATACAACGGTGCCTCGAAACCAAGGAGTGTCCGAGAACAGGCTGGGGTGAACCTGCTCTTGGGGCCTCTGCTCCGCTCCACACCGTAACTCAAGACTCAAGGATGTGAAGCTACTACTCTGTAGCACAGTCTGTTCAGATTGCAATACATCATTCGGCTCTGGAAATCTGCAAGTTTGAGTAAACCAGGAAATTCCAAAAAAAGCAAATGAGACATGAGTGAGACCATTTTCAGGTCTGTTACACTTTTCCAATACCTGTTTTATTTTCCAATTCATTCACTGAGACTTCATTTCTTTTTTTGGAAATGAAACAAAAAGATTGTTGGAGACAAATCTGAAAACTAGGAGGTATAAAGGAAAAGGGGGAAAATACGGGCCAAAAAAAGAAACATTAAACAAATAGGAAAGGCCAAAGAATGAAATCCAACAGGAAACCAGAGAGAATGTGTCGGAAGAGACTACAGCCTGGACCCATTAGTATCAGATGTTCCTTTCTAGCTTTCCAAACAAATTCTTTAACCCTTTTGAGTTTAACAGGACTTATCATCCCAAATTAAATATTTTTTAAATGTTTATTCTACGAATTTTGAGAATTGTCATTCTGAACACTGGTCTCAGTTTTGCTTTATAATCATTGAACAAATTGGCATAAAAACCCAACTGATTTTGCAGATGCTCTGTTAAAAGTGTTTGGAAAACCTTTCAGTACACGTAGGGTTAACTGACCAGTGTAATGGTTCCAGGCTCTTTAAATACTAAAGGATATGATTGAGATCCTTGTGCTTGCTTGTAATTCCAAAGTTCATATTTTTTTTCCCTTTTTCTTTTTGCTGAGAGGATGTGTTTAGTCTTCTGAACCAAATCCCCTTTTTTACTGGCTTGAGAAAGAAAATGCAGGGTTAGCATTAGCGTTTTGTGGTAATGCCATTGGATTGAAACCTAATCTGTGATCCTTAAGTATTCTATCCATTACATGCCGTAAAACCTTTCCTCCCCAACCTCAGTTCAAATTGTATTTGTTTAAAGTCATTTCAGATTTGTTTTAAGCGTTGACGACGATTTTTAAAAAGAGTGTAGACGCAAAGTGCAGCATTTGAAGCAATTGGACAAAATGCCAGCAGAGGTCATGGGAGTGTCATGTTGACACGGGTCGAATGGATGAGGCACAGAGGGCAGCCAACAAGGAGTCTGAGCCCCCATGGAGGGGAGAGATTGGGGAGCTGAGATTGAACTCCAAACCATGGTCTCTTCCCCGGACTGTGACAGTCTCCAGGAAGGGTGTAGATAGGAGACAGATGCAGTTTCCACTGGCAGGTGGGTCAGTAACCAGAGGACACAGATTTAAGAAAATTGGCAAAAGAACCAGAGGGGAGATGAGAAGAATTTTTTACGCAGGGAGTTGTTGTGATCTGGAATGCGCTGCCTGAAAGGGCGGTGGAAGCAGATTCAATAGTAACTTTTGAAAGGGAATTGGATAAATACTTGAAAAGAAAAAAATTGCAGGGCTGTGGGGAAAGAGCAGGGGGGAAGTAGGACTAATTGGAGAGCTCTTTCAAAGAGCCAGCATTGGCACGATGGGCTGAATGGCCTCCTACTGTGCTGTATCATTCTAAACGCTGCCTTCTCAGTGTTGCCCACATCTCAAGAACAAATAAATAAATAATCTGGATTGGAGGCTCTGTAGAAAACAACTCTCATTCCTCCCTAGACTCAGGACACTGAGACTAATTGGAGCACTCTCTGATTGACCCCTGGGTGAGATCTGCTAACTTACACATTGAACCTGTTCTGTAGCTCACCACTTGGTGCATTTAAACAGTGAGCTAGAAGGGGGAATTAAAACAATCTCTTTCCCGGGGGGAGTTTTATATGCTCCTCTTTAATGCATTACTCCTAGTTTTTTGGGTCTTGGCAAAAAATATATGCAGACTTTTGTTTTAGCCACTCTATTGGGAATGTCTTTAATTTTTTTGTGATTTAACTATGAGGTCTAGGAACATAGGAACAGGAGGAGGCCTTTCAGCCCCTCGAGCCTGTTCCGCCATTCAATTAGATCATGGCTGATCTGTATCTTAACTCCATTTACCCGCCTTGGTTCCGTAACCCTTAATACCCTTTGCCGAACAAAAATTGATCAATCTCAGTTTTGAAATTTTCAATTGACCCCCAGCCTCAACAGCTTTTTGGGGGAGAGAGTTCCAGATTTTCACTACCTTTTGTGTGAAGAAGTGCTTCCTGACATCACCCCTGAACGGCCTGGCTCTAATTTTAAGGTTATACCCGCTTGTTCTGGACTCCCCCCACCAGAGGAAACTGTTTCTCTCTCTCTACCCCATCAAATCCTTTAATCACCTCAATTAGATCACCCCTTAATCATCCATACTCAAGGGAATACAAGCCTAGTCTATGCAAACTGTCCTCATAATTTAACCTTTTTAGCCCCTCCAAGGCCAATATATTCTTCCTGAGGTGCGGTGCCCAGAACTGAACGCAGTGCTCCAGACACGGTCTAACCAGAGGTTTATACAACTGCATACTTTCAATACAATGTTTTTTAAATTCACACAGCATTAACAGCAAGCAGGATCATTCAACAGTTCTGTCTGGCCATTCAGGAACTATGAATGGCCATTTTGATGCTTGATTGGACTTTCTCCAGGCCCTATGTATTCAAGGCCGTTTCCGAGATTTGTCATAGACCCGGCTCTCAGTTGCCAGGAAGATACTGGATGGGAGGGGGAGATGTGACTTGGAGCTCCACCAGTGGTTTGACCTGGTAAATAAAGATCGGTGTCCAGCCACTTCCTTAGAACGCCCCTGTACTATAGACATAATGTGATCGCTATGCACTGGGATTACAATGTGTGTAAACACGAAAGACTTAAAAATTATGTCCTTTTCTGAAACTGATGTTTTGAATATCTTCACCATATTGCATTTTCCTGAGCCAAGCTTTTAATATCTGTGCTTGTTTTGGCACTCTTTACCTCAACCCAGCCAAGTTTGTATTTGTTCATTTGATTTACCTTCCTACATACTCCAGCCAGCAGGTTCGGCACACCATGAGCTGCACCGAACAAAGTTCTTGGATTCGCATCTCAGCTCGTACATCGCATGTTGTTCTGAAATTAACAAACTCCTGCTGCAGAATGCCAGCTGTAACAGCTGTGCTACCATCAGAAAAAATTGGGGGGGGGGGGGGGGTGCCTTTGGCAACTTTCGATTATGAGAAATAAAGAATGCCAAAAAAAATACTTTTATTTCCTTTTTGCATTTCTTAGTTGTGATGTATTTATTTAAAGCAGTTGTGTTCACTTTTTGGCATGATTTAGTATATCAAGACCAGCTGTGCTCCCCTGATCGCCCAGTTCTTTAAATCTGACGTCCAGTGTCAAATCAGATGCCGTTATTTTCTGCTGCAAGCCTACACCTCAGGAGCTATTCCACTATGGAAGTATCACAGATGAGCCTGAGCTTGTCCTCAGCCAATGCCCACACAGGGGTCCCTGGATAGCAACTCGCAAGTGAGTGTGATCCTTGGATGGTTTTGTCCTCTTCCCTGTTCCAGGGATAGTGAGGTTAGTCTGAGCATCCCAACTGCCCCTCCAGCTGACCTTTGCCAATTCAGAACAGTCCCAGGGAATTGAACCTAGGGTTTCCCCCCCACAGCCACTCTGCTTGGATGACTAGCTCAAAGATGCTAAGGCCAATTCTAGCTACAACCACCATATGCCTCAGGTGACGTCAGGTCAGCCAACTCAGCAACAACCCGGGATCGAACCTGGGACCTTTGCTGGCATGTAGCACTCTGTGCCAAATCAGGCAGTGCACTTACCCACTGAGCCATCAAGAAAGCCTGTAACCTTTTTAATTTAAGGCACATTTGTGTGTATATGGAATATATATATGATGTGGAGATGCCAGTGTTGGACTGGGGTGGACAAATGTGAGAAGTCGCACAACACCAGGTTATATCCTGGGTCAACGTCCGGCTCGCGGTCAAAGCCATCGAGTCGCTAAAAGTGGCACTGGGCCCCGTCTCCACTAGGTGTGTCGAGGAGGCTCAAGCACGTGGGGCGATCCCGTCCGAACTGACCCCCGTTCGGACGGAATTCCTTATCGGCGCCCGGCCCCGAATCCTCCCTCGGGAGCCGCCGCCTCACCACTTGAGCCTTCTCGGAGAAATGCCCTCCGTGCCCTTTCAATCCGCACGGAGGCGTTTCCTGTACGGGCTGCTCCTGCACACTCTCCACTTTGCCATCTTCGTCTGCCGTCCGGACACGCCTTGGCGTACCATCCTGCCGTCCGGCGGAGGCGAAGGTCCCCATTGGAAGGCTCTCTACGCGGGAGTCTTCCCTTGTTCTATTGGGGACTTGGCCTGGAGGGTGTTGCACGGAGCAGTCCCGTGCAATAGGATTTTAAGTAGGTTTACGGACTCCCAGGCTGCTTGTCATTTCTGCGGCCTGGAGGAGTCCGTCTATCACATTTATATTGAGTGTGAGAGGTTGCAGCCCCTCTTTCATTATTTGAAGGGGCTGCTCCTCAATTTCTGGTTGCACTTCAGCCCCACGCTCCTGATCTACGGTCACCCGGTGCGGAGGGGAGCGGGTAGGTCGGAGGACCTCCTCGTAGGACTGCTCCTGGGCCTGGCCAAGAAAGCCATTAATTGGTCCAGGCAGCGGGCGGTCGAGGGGGTCGTTCGGCCCGATTGCCTGCCTCTCTTCCGCGGCCATGTTCGCGCCCGGGTGGCCCTGGAGATGGAGCACGCGGTGTCCGCCGGCACGCTTGAGTTTTTCCGCGACCGGTGGGCGCCGCGGGGACTGGAGTGCATCGTCACCCCGGACTTTCAAATTTTAATTTGATTTATTAAGTTTCATTTCAAGTTTTAATTGATTTACAGTAAATTTGCGTTCTGTCAAACCAAAAAGATCAACACCAGGTTATAGCCTCACCACTTGAGCCTTCTCGGAGAAATGCCCTCCGTGCCCTTTCAATCCGCACGGAGGCGTTTCCTGTACGGGCTGCTCCTGCACACTCTCCACTTTGCCATCTTCGTCTGCCGTCCGGACACGCCTTGGCGTACCATCCTGCCGTCCGGCGGAGGCGAAGGTCCCCATTGGAAGGCTCTCTACGCGGGAGTCTTCCCTTGTTCTATTGGGGACTTGGCCTGGAGGGTGTTGCACGGAGCAGTCCCGTGCAATAGGATTTTAAGTAGGTTTACGGACTCCCAGGCTGCTTGTCATTTCTGCGGCCTAGAGGAGTCCGTCTATCACATTTATATTGAGTGTGAGAGGTTGCAGCCCCTCTTTCATTATTTGAAGGGGCTGCTCCTCAATTTCTGGTTGCACTTCAGCCCCACGCTCCTGATCTACGGTCACCCGGTGCGGAGGGGAGCGGGTAGGTCGGAGGACCTCCTCGTAGGACTGCTCCTGGGCCTGGCCAAGAAAGCCATTAATTGGTCCAGGCAGCGGGCGGTCGAGGGGGTCGTTCGGCCCGATTGCCTGCCTCTCTTCCGCGGCCATGTTCGCGCCCGGGTGGCCCTGGAGATGGAGCACGCGGTGTCCGCCGGCACGCTTGAGTTTTTCCGCGACCGGTGGGCGCCGCGGGGACTGGAGTGCATCGTCACCCCGGACTTCCAAATTTTGATTTGATTTGTTAAGTTTCATTTAAAGTTTTAATTGATTTACAGTAAATTTGTGTTTGTCCAACCAAAAAGATCAACACCAGGTTATAGCCTCACCACTTGAGCCTTCTCGGAGAAATGCCCTCCGTGCCCTTTCAATCCGCACGGAGGCGTTTCCTGTACGGGCTGCTCCTGCACACTCTCCACTTTGCCATCTTCGTCTGCCGTCCGGACACGCCTTGGCGTACCATCCTGCCGTCCGGCGGAGGCGAAGGTCCCCATTGGAAGGCTCTCTACGCGGGAGTCTTCCCTTGTTCTATTG
Source organism: Squalus acanthias (assembly GCA_030390025.1). NCBI lineage: Eukaryota > Metazoa > Chordata > Chondrichthyes > Squaliformes > Squalidae > Squalus > Squalus acanthias. The sequence goes on along the minus strand of CM059442.1, from coordinate 14,386,984 downwards.
GGGACTTGGCCTGGAGGGTGTTGCACGGAGCAGTCCCGTGCAATAGGATTTTAAGTAGGTTTACGGACTCCCAGGCTGCTTGTCATTTTTGCGGCCTGGAGGAGTCCGTTTATCACATTTATGTTGAATGTGAGAGGTTGCAGCCCCTCTTTCATTATTTGAAGGGGCTGCTCCTCAATTTCTGGTTGCACTTCAGCCCCACGCTCCTGATCTACGGTCACCCGGTGCGGAGGGGAGCGGGTAGGTCGGAGGACCTCCTCGTAGGACTGCTCCTGGGCCTGGCCAAGAAAGCCATTAATTGGTCCAGGCAGCGGGCGGTCGAGGGGGTCGTTCGGCCCGATTGCCTGCCTCTCTTCCGCGGCCATGTTCGCGCCCGGGTGGCCCTGGAGATGGAGCACGCGGTGTCCGCCGGCACGCTTGAGTTTTTCCGCGACCGGTGGGCGCCGCGGGGACTGGAGTGCATCGTCACCCCGGACTTTCAAATTTTAATTTGATTTGTTAAGTTTCATTTAAAGTTTTAATTGATTTACAGTAAATTTGCGTTCTGTCAAACCAAAAAGATCAACACCAGGTTATAGCCTCACCACTTGAGCCTTCTCGGAGAAATGCCCTCCGTGCCCTTTCAATCCGCACGGAGGCGTTTCCTGTACGGGCTGCTCCTGCACACTCTCCACTTTGCCATCTTCGTCTGCCGTCCGGACACGCCTTGGCGTACCATCCTGCCGTCCGGCGGAGGCGAAGGTCCCCATTGGAAGGCTCTCTACGCGGGAGTCTTCCCTTGTTCTATTGGGGACTTGGCCTGGAGGGTGTTGCACGGAGCAGTCCCGTGCAATAGGATTTTAAGTAGGTTTACGGACTCCCAGGCTGCTTGTCATTTCTGCGGCCTAGAGGAGTCCGTCTATCACATTTATATTGAGTGTGAGAGGTTGCAGCCCCTCTTTCATTATTTGAAGGGGCTGCTCCTCAATTTCTGGTTGCACTTCAGCCCCACGCTCCTGATCTACGGTCACCCGGTGCGGAGGGGAGCGGGTAGGTCGGAGGACCTCCTCGTAGGACTGCTCCTGGGCCTGGCCAAGAAAGCCATTAATTGGTCCAGGCAGCGGGCGGTCGAGGGGGTCGTTCGGCCCGATTGCCTGCCTCTCTTCCGCGGCCATGTTCGCGCCCGGGTGGCCCTGGAGATGGAGCACGCGGTGTCCGCCGGCACGCTTGAGTTTTTCCGCGACCGGTGGGCGCCGCGGGGACTGGAGTGCATCGTCACCCCGGACTTTCAAATTTTAATTTGATTTATTAAGTTTCATTTCAAATTTTAATTGATTTACAGTAAATTTGGGTTCAACCAAAAAGATGAACACCAGGTTATAGCCTCACCACTTGAGCCTTCTCGGAGAAATGCCCTCCGTGCCCTTTCAATCCGCACGGAGGCGTTTCCTGTACGGGCTGCTCCTGCACACTCTCCACTTTGCCATCTTCGTCTGCCGTCCGGACACGCCTTGGCGTACCATCCTGCCGTCCGGCGGAGGCGAAGGTCCCCATTGGAAGGCTCTCTACGCGGGAGTCTTCCCTTGTTCTATTGGGGACTTGGCCTGGAGGGTGTTGCACGGAGCAGTCCCGTGCAATAGGATTTTAAGTAGGTTTACGGACTCCCAGGCTGCTTGTCATTTCTGCGGCCTAGAGGAGTCCGTCTATCACATTTATATTGAGTGTGAGAGGTTGCAGCCCCTCTTTCATTATTTGAAGGGGCTGCTCCTCAATTTCTGGTTGCACTTCAGCCCCACGCTCCTGATCTACGGTCACCCGGTGCGGAGGGGAGCGGGTAGGTCGGAGGACCTCCTCGTAGGACTGCTCCTGGGCCTGGCCAAGAAAGCCATTAATTGGTCCAGGCAGCGGGCGGTCGAGGGGGTCGTTCGGCCCGATTGCCTGCCTCTCTTCCGCGGCCATGTTCGCGCCCGGGTGGCCCTGGAGATGGAGCACGCGGTGTCCGCCGGCACGCTTGAGTTTTTCCGCGACCGGTGGGCGCCGCGGGGACTGGAGTGCATCGTCACCCCGGACTTCCAAATTTTGATTTGATTTGTTAAGTTTCATTTAAAGTTTTAATTGATTTACAGTAAATTTGTGTTTGTCCAACCAAAAAGATCAACACCAGGTTATAGCCTCACCACTTGAGCCTTCTCGGAGAAATGCCCTCCGTGCCCTTTCAATCCGCACGGAGGCGTTTCCTGTACGGGCTGCTCCTGCACACTCTCCACTTTGCCATCTTCGTCTGCCGTCCGGACACGCCTTGGCGTACCATCCTGCCGTCCGGCGGAGGCGAAGGTCCCCATTGGAAGGCTCTCTACGCGGGAGTCTTCCCTTGTTCTATTGGGGACTTGGCCTGGAGGGTGTTGCACGGAGCAGTCCCGTGCAATAGGATTTTAAGTAGGTTTACGGACTCCCAGGCTGCTTGTCATTTCTGCGGCCTAGAGGAGTCCGTCTATCACATTTATATTGAGTGTGAGAGGTTGCAGCCCCTCTTTCATTATTTGAAGGGGCTGCTCCTCAATTTCTGGTTGCACTTCAGCCCCACGCTCCTGATCTACGGTCACCCGGTGCGGAGGGGAGCGGGTAGGTCGGAGGACCTCCTCGTAGGACTGCTCCTGGGCCTGGCCAAGAAAGCCATTAATTGGTCCAGGCAGCGGGCGGTCGAGGGGGTCGTTCGGCCCGATTGCCTGCCTCTCTTCCGCGGCCATGTTCGCGCCCGGGTGGCCCTGGAGATGGAGCACGCGGTGTCCGCCGGCACGCTTGAGTTTTTCCGCGACCGGTGGGCGCCGCGGGGACTGGAGTGCATCGTCACCCCGGACTTCCAAATTTTGATTTGATTTGTTAAGTTTCATTTAAAGTTTTAATTGATTTACAGTAAATTTGTGTTTGTCAACCAAAAAGATCAACACCAGGTTATAGCCTCACCACTTGAGCCTTCTCGGAGAAATGCCCTCCGTGCCCTTTCAATCCGCACGGAGGCGTTTCCTGTACGGGCTGCTCCTGCACACTCTCCACTTTGCCATCTTCGTCTGCCGTCCGGACACGCCTTGGCGTACCATCCTGCCGTCCGGCGGAGGCGAAGGTCCCCATTGGAAGGCTCTCTACGCGGGAGTCTTCCCTTGTTCTATTGGGGACTTGGCCTGGAGGGTGTTGCACGGAGCAGTCCCGTGCAATAGGATTTTAAGTAGGTTTACGGACTCCCAGGCTGCTTGCCATTTCTGCGGCCTGGAGGAGTCCGTCTATCACATTTATATTGAGTGTGAGAGGTTGCAGCCCCTCTTTCATTATTTGAAGGGGCTGCTCCTCAATTTCTGGTTGCACTTCAGCCCCACGCTCCTGATCTACGGTCACCCGGTGCGGAGGGGAGCGGGTAGGTCGGAGGACCTCCTCGTAGGACTGCTCCTGGGCCTGGCCAAGAAAGCCATTAATTGGTCCAGGCAGCGGGCGGTCGAGGGGGTCGTTCGGCCCGATTGCCTGCCTCTCTTCCGCGGCCATGTTCGCGCCCGGGTGGCCCTGGAGATGGAGCACGCGGTGTCCGCCGGCACGCTTGAGTTTTTCCGCGACCGGTGGGCGCCGCGGGGGACTGAAGTGCATCGTCACCCCGGACTTCCAAATTTTGATTTGATTTATTAAGTTTCATTTAAAGTTTTAATTGATTTACAGTAAATTTGAGTTTGTCAACCAAAAAGATCAACACCAGGTTAGCCTCACCACTTGAGCCTTCTCGGAGAAATGCCCTCCGTGCCCTTTCAATCCGCACGGAGGCGTTTCCTGTACGGGCTGCTCCTGCACACTCTCCACTTTGCCATCTTCGTCTGCCGTCCGGACACGCCTTGGCGTACCATCCTGCCGTCCGGCGGAGGCGAAGGTCCCCATTGGAAGGCTCTCTACGCGGGAGTCTTCCCTTGTTCTATTGGGGACTTGGCCTGGAGGGTGTTGCACGGAGCAGTCCCGTGCAATAGGATTTTAAGTAGGTTTACGGACTCCCAGGCTGCTTGCCATTTCTGCGGCCTGGAGGAGTCCGTCTATCACATTTATATTGAGTGTGAGAGGTTGCAGCCCCTCTTTCATTATTTGAAGGGGCTGCTCCTCAATTTCTGGTTGCACTTCAGCCCCACGCTCCTGATCTACGGTCACCCGGTGCGGAGGGGAGCGGGTAGGTCGGAGGACCTCCTCGTAGGACTGCTCCTGGGCCTGGCCAAGAAAGCCATTAATTGGTCCAGGCAGCGGGCGGTCGAGGGGGTCGTTCGGCCCGATTGCCTGCCTCTCTTCCGCGGCCATGTTCGCGCCCGGGTGGCCCTGGAGATGGAGCACGCGGTGTCCGCCGGCACGCTTGAGTTTTTCCGCGACCGGTGGGCGCCGCGGGGACTGGAGTGCATCGTCACCCCGGACTTCAAATTTTAATTTGATTTATTAAGTTTCATTTAAAGTTTTAATTGATTTACAGTAAATTTGTGTTTGTCAACCAAAAAGATCAACACCAGGTTATACCTCACCACTTGAGCCTTCTCGGAGAAATGCCCTCCGTGCCCTTTCAATCCGCACGGAGGCGTTTCCTGTACGGGCTGCTCCTGCACACTCTCCACTTTGCCATCTTCGTCTGCCGTCCGGACACGCCTTGGCGTACCATCCTGCCGTCCGGCGGAGGCGAAGGTCCCCATTGGAAGGCTCTCTACGCGGGAGTCTTCCCTTGTTCTATTGGGGACTTGGCCTGGAGGGTGTTGCACGGAGCAGTCCCGTGCAATAGGATTTTAAGTAGGTTTACGGACTCCCAGGCTGCTTGTCATTTCTGCGGCCTAGAGGAGTCCGTCTATCACATTTATATTGAGTGTGAGAGGTTGCAGCCCCTCTTTCATTATTTGAAGGGGCTGCTCCTCAATTTCTGGTTGCACTTCAGCCCCACGCTCCTGATCTACGGTCACCCGGTGCGGAGGGGAGCGGGTAGGTCGGAGGACCTCCTCGTAGGACTGCTCCTGGGCCTGGCCAAGAAAGCCATTAATTGGTCCAGGCAGCGGGCGGTCGAGGGGGTCGTTCGGCCCGATTGCCTGCCTCTCTTCCGCGGCCATGTTCGCGCCCGGGTGGCCCTGGAGATGGAGCACGCGGTGTCCGCCGGCACGCTTGAGTTTTTCCGCGACCGGTGGGCGCCGCGGGGGCTGGAGTGCATCGTCACCCCGGACTTCCAAATTTTGATTTGATTTATTAAGTTTCATTTAAAGTTTTAATTGATTTACAGTAAATTTTGATTTGTTCAACCAAAAAGAGCAACACCAGGTTATAGTCCAACAGCTTTATTTGAAATCACAAGCTTTCAGAGCACTGCTCCTTCATCAGGTGAAGTGAAGAGATGCATATAGGCACAGTATATATAGTCAGAGAACACTGCCAGATGATTACAGTTAATCTTTCTAACTGCCCTTTATCACACCTCGGCAGAGAGATAATCACGGCACTCAAAGGTGTGGATGGTGTCCAAAATATAATATATATATATTGTGGTAAGAAGGTGGAACTCGCTACCACAGGGAGTGCTTGAGGCGAACAGATACATTTAAGGGGAAGCTCGATAAATACCTGAGGGAGAAAGGAATAGAAGGTTATGTTGATAGGGTGAGATGAAGAGGGGTGGGAGGAGGCTCTTGTGGAGCATTAACACCAGCACGGACTACTTGGGCCGAATGAGCTGTTTCTGTGCTGTCAATTATATGTACTAATTATATGTGAGTGTGTGTTGGTAAATAATGTCGGAAAAGGCTGTGGTGTTACACAAATTATTTGCCTTTCTGCACCTTGGGGAGCTATAAGGATCACTCATGGTAGAATCCCTCGCATTGCGATTTTATTGCAAATAACCTTTTTTTAATTCAAAGGAGAATTGCCTTCCTGAGGCTCCACTTGGTAGGGCGGACAGGTTGAGATGACTGCAGGTGTGTGTTCTGACCCACCTGGAATCCAGTTTCTCAGCCAGCACAGAGCACAGTAACAGAAACAATGGTGTGTCACTTTATCGATCTGTTGTGAAATGGAACAGGCTGGATTAGGGAATCGATTAGATTTCTGTGGGGGGGGGGGGGGGGTTTCAAGTCCCACTTCAGAGATTTGATGAGACGTTAAACCGAGGCCCCATCTTCCCTCTCAGGTGGATGTAAAAGATCCCGTGGCTCTATTTCAAAGAAGAGCAGGGGAGTTCACCCCGGTGTCCTGGCCAATATTTATCCCTCAACCAACATCACTAAATCAGATTATCTGGTCATTTATCTCATTACTGTCTGTGGGAACTTGCTGTGCACAAATTGTCTGCTGTGTTTCCTACATTACAACAGTGACTACACTTCAAAAGTACTTCATTGACTGTAAAGCGCTTTGGGATGTCCTTAGATCGTGAAAGGTGCTATAGAAATGCAAGTCTTCCTTTTTTCTTTCAAAACAACAAGTAACACAGCACAACACAATGGCAGGGGGTTTTCCACTTCTACTCCTGTGGGGGAGGAGGGGCGAGATAAACTATATATAAATGAAAGGATGGACACTATTTCCCGGTACAGGGTGGAAACTCGGGAGCTTGGCGAGTGCAGAAGTGGAAAACCCCACCCGATGCTTTCAATAGCAGCAGATTGGGACTGACAGGACTTTGGTTTATGTACACTCAGTCCCACCACATGATAAACAAACAATATTTCCAACAATATCTTCGCAACACGTCTGCCTAATCCCACAACCTGTGCAGTTGGCGAGTGAGAGGCTGGGAGATGGAGGCTAAAGAGAACCATTCCCTAAAGTTTAAAAATATTTTAGAAGCTACACGGATAAGGACATATTGCAAAACTAAAACAAGCACAGCTCCTTTTTATACCAGTGACTGAAATGTTCTATTTGAATTGGTGAATACCATTTCCTGCAGAATAAACAGAGTGAACTCCTACAGAACAACTCCTGTAGATCACAAGACAGATGGTGACTATTTACATTGATAGGAAGACTAATGTGTAACAAAGAATCTAGTGTTGGTTTGATATTTTTATATTTCACCTTGTTTTGATTCTATAAAGGGGGTAACTGTATCTTCCAAAAGTAACTTAAAAGAGTAACAAAATGAGTAGTATTTCACTTAACAACTTAGTTTAAGTATGTAAAGTAAAACCACATTTTAACTTAAGACAAATAGACATTGGCAACAAAAATAAACAAAAAATGCTTCTACTGGCCTGTAAATGAATACCAGCAAATCAGAGTGTGTGAGAGCGGTGAATGAATGGCAGCTGTAATACTCTATGTATGAGGTAGGGGTGGTGGTACTAATGAATGAATGGCAGCTATTAACACCGTGTGGGGCTGGATTTCTATGGATGGCAGTTCACCGTGGTGTGGATGGGGTGTTGACGAGTATGAACGAATGGAGTATATGTGTGGGGCAGATTTGGTGGGGGGTACCCTATGAGAGAATGATTTTTTTTATTCACTTATGGGATCTGGGCGTCGCTGGCAAGGCCAGCATTTATTGCCCATCCCTAGTTGCCCTAGCCGCCTTCTTGAACCGCTGCAGTCCGTGTGGTGAAGTTACTCCCACAGTGCTGTGAGGGAGGGAGTTCCAGGATTTTGACCCAGCGATGATGAAGGATCGGCGATATACTTCCAAGTCAGGATGGTGTGTGACTTGGAGGGGAACTTGGAGGTGGTGGTGTTCCCACGCGTCTGCTGCCCTTGTCCCTTCCTGTTGAGCTTTGCATGAAGTCAATGTCAAATGGGGAATGCAGTAGCAGGCTTGATTGGCAGCTCTTCCGGCCAATCCCGGACAGGAGAGGGATCAGAAATTGAGCCCACAACTTCCTGTGGGACAGAAAACAAAAACCACAAAGATCCACGTGTTGCACTTCAATTGGTGAGGTCTATTGAGAAGGAGACCATTAAGGACCAGGTAGACTACCTTAAAAAAGAGAACTGACCAGGCCCAGTGTACATCTTGGTACCATTCAATGCTAAGACAGAATAAAAGCCAAGTGTATATAGCTTGCTAATCAGGACAGAGGCGTTGTTTATTATTTTTCTTGTTCACGAGGTTGGAACTGAAGTTAGCTCGAGAAGTGAGATTTTGTTACAAGTGTTACTCTATATGTTCACTCGCTGTCTGTGCAATAAGGCAGCTTAACGATTCGTATCTGGCCTAATCTCACTAAAGTGTTAATCAGTCCACCTAACAAAAGATTGGAGAAGAGCACAAGAGCAAGTGTGAAGGATGCAATATCCAGTTCAAATCACAAGGAGGTCCTATTGTTACATCACCAGGATATGCTATGGTACAATTAGATGTTGAACAGTATGGGTGAACTCCTGAACATAGGATACATGGGGTCCACTTACTGGAGTGACCAGCACCACGGAATCTGAAATTTGTAACAAGGGGCTTAAGCCCCCTTCAACTTTAGCTTATCCCTTGTCTGGTGCTGCAGCACAACTGGATTTCCTGGTTGTGCAATGGCAGTCTCTCTCCCCATCTGTATAGTTAATCCTGATTCAGGAAAATATGTTGCACTAAAGGCTCCAGTAGTTGCCAAAATAGTGAGAGGGCACAACTAAAGATAAGAATTAAAGATGGGGTAGAAATAATATTTACACATAACTTGAGAATCTGAAATTCCCTGTTGTAGCAATAATCTGGAACGCGCTGCCTGAAGGGGCGGTGAAAGCAGATTCAATAGTGACTTTCAAAAGGGAATTGGATCAATACTTGAAAAGGAAAAAAATTACAGGGCTGTGGGAAAAGAGCAGGGGGGAGTGGGACTAATTGGAGAGCTCTTTCAAAGAGCCGACACAGGCACGATGGGCCGAATGGCCTCCTTCTGTGCTGTATGATTCTAAGATAATCAAAAAAATTTAAAAGGAAGATTGGATAGTTTGAAAAAGAGGAGCATTATGGGGAGCAGCAGGAGAGTGGGATTAAGACTTGTGAAGGAAAAACCCTGGGGCACAGACTTGATGCTTCTGCAAACACTCTCTGCAGTTCTATGAATGCCTTTTTTTAATTAAAACTTTAAAGGGAGACACTGGATTGCCTCAGTGTCATCAAACAAAAATGCCCCCCCTTTTTTTTAAGAAAGGCCCAACTAATATAAAAATAAAAATAAAGCATAAAGCAAAGGAAACTTAGAACTTAAATAATAACATTACTTACACTATCCACCAAACACCACAGTCAATGCGATGTCCATTGGCCGCGGAAGGTGATTCTATGACCTGGCCGGCCTCCCATCTCCCTACATATAAACTGGAGCTCATTCAAAACTCTGCTGCCCGTATCCTAACTTGCACCAAGTACCCTTCACCCATCGCCCCTGTGCTCGCTGACCTACATTGGCAACGCCTCTATTTTAAAATTCTCATCCTCATGTAAAAATCCCTCCGTGGCCTCGCCCCTCCCTATCTCTGTAACCTCCTACAGCCCCACAAACCCCCCCAGATCTCTGCGCTCCTGCAAATCTGACCTGTTGCGCATCCCCTGATTTTGATCGCTCCACTGTCGGCGGCCGTGCCTTCAGCTGCCTGGGCCCTGAGCGCTGGAATTCCCTCCCTAAACCTCTCCCTCCTCTCTCTCCTCCTTTAAGACGTTGCTTAAAAGCTACCTTTGACCGAGCTGTCTGCTAATATCTCCTCAAGTGGATTGGGGGGGGGGGGGGGTGCCAAATGTTAATCTTTTATTCAAGTACAATAGGGGGTGGAGGTGCAAATGTTAGTTGATAATCAGTACTGTGAAGCGCCCTGGGAGGTTGCCCTAGGCTGAAGGCGCTATATAAATGCAAGTTGCTGCTGTCGCCAGGCGCTGTCCCGCCCTCCCTCTCGGTCACGTGGCCTGGGCGGGCTGGTGGCGGCGCCACGTGACCGGGTGACGTAGGCGGAGGCCGTTGTATCTTTTTTTTCTCTCTCGAGCCGATTAACAACAAACCAGCGCGAGCCGCCCGGTCAGCAGCTAGTTAGCGCGCTAGTTAGTTAGTCAGCTCAGCCGGCTGGATCGCTCCGTCTCCACAAACCCCCTCAGCCTTCTCTCCCCCCACCCCCGGGTCAGCCTGGCTACTGTATCCAGGATGGAGGCAGATCCACAAGGTGAGAATCGATACTTGTTTAGTTACAGTCTCCGCATTCTGGCCCTCGGGGGGAGCCCAAAGTGGCTTCTCTTTTTGTTCCTGGTCGCCTCGCAACCACCACACTGAAGCGAGCAGCGGCTGTTTGTGTCAGCGGCGCGGTGCCTTCTCCCCCTCGTCCAAACTTGTGTGTTTTTTTTCTAAAATCTCTCTTCTTTCCTGCCCCTCAGCTGTTTTTATTGTTGTTGGTCCTGAAGCGATCCGATTGTCTCCTCCACTACTTTCTCTGCCTTGTTGCTCTGCTCTCCGGGCGCCCCGTCACTTGTTTATCTATTGAGAGAGCGAGACAGACTCCGGGCTGATAATGGGTGCGGTGTGTGTTGTGTGTGTGAAGTGTTTTTCTCCCAGTCAAGTGATGGGCATCTCATTCCCACTCGCAGCGTCTTGAATTTTCTTTATTTATGTAACAAAGTTGTTGCAAATAAGATGTATCGGACGAGCTGGACATACGCCTACAACGCGGTGATGTGCGTTAAACTTGCATTTGGCACCGATCTCCGTGTCTGCAACCTCGCACAGTTACTGTGATTGTGGCCCGTCTGTTTTGCGGGGAGTGTGCGTGTGTTTTTGTTTTAATCTCAATCGCGGAATTTAAATTTGAAATGTTCGTTTCTCCTCCCCCCCCCCCCCCCCCCCCCCTTTGTTGGACACTTGTGTGACTTTTTAAGGATTAATTCTCGTATTTTAAATGTCATTCGCTGTTTTCAAATGGAGATTGTGCAATTTGTTTTTGTTGTGTCGAACTTGTGTAATTAAAACCAGTCCTATCCTGATACAAGTTCGTTATCAACAGGGGCTATTGTGGTTTGTTATACTGTAAGTCGTTATTATCCAAATTAAGTGGGAGACTTAACAGTCTTTGAAGACTGCGTGTGTTAAACACTGTTCGCAATGCAATTTGATCAGTCACTGCAACTAGACACCACTTATTTTGAACACATACGGTGATGGGGAAAATCCTACTGTCTTCTCTCGGGTAACTCGCTCCCTGGTAATTCGCCCAAATGGCCCGTCGGTAGTGTGTGCCAAGTTCATGTATGTTACCAGGCTGTGAAGAGCATAAGCACCAAACCCAACCCTGTCGCCTCCCACCATCTAACTCCCACTTTCCACCAGGCGTCACTGCGCAGTGATCAGAATCCTTGGGTAATTATTCTCTCTCTCTCTCTCTCTCTACTCCCACTCCCCCCGCCCTCTCTTCTTCTTCCTCCTCCTTAAACCAGGGGTTGTTGATACCAATTGTAGCATCTCCCTCCCTGCAGCCCATACTCTTAACAACAGCTAGCTTGGCGTAATCCCCGTGAATATTACTGATTGGAATGGTTTAATAACACACCACACGATGTATTTATACACTGATTCATCAGTGCAGTTGGTTTTTTTTTGGGGGGGGGGGGGTGCCTGGGGGAGGAGGAGCTCAATTAAATAGCTTCAGAGTGGGTGTGTTGGGTTAGAATCCTAGAATGGTGCAGCACGAAGGAGTCCATTCGGCCCATCATGCCTGTGGCAGGTTAACTAGAAAGATATGTTGTATATTGTCCTTTACATCATCCTGAATCAAACATCTAAGATTTCAGGTTACACTTGCACAGCGATAAGCTGCCTCTGTGCCTTTTAATATCGGCAACTATGCACAGTTTTCTGTTTGGATATTGTTGTGCACTTTAATCTGCGTTCCTGTGACCTTCAAACGTTCATTGTCTTCATGCTGACAGTGTAACTATTTTAGCAGGAGTCTTTGAAATGATCACATTGTAAATTTTGCAGAAGGCTAACATGTTTGGTAATGCTGTAGTTAATTTAGTTCCCTGTTTTTCGAACACTGACTGTTGGGGTTTGGTCAACATTCCTGGCTGACCATCGATGGCACAAAACGACATTGTCTCATTCTCCCCTGTGCAGTCTTCTGCAATTGTTGCTCTCCTGTACATAACACATTGTGCTTCAAAGCAACTTATTATACACACCATTCTTTTACCCCCACCCCCCCCACCCCACCACTCACTTGAGGTAATAACCAACACCCTCTCTTCAAAATATTTTCAGTAGCACTCCTCCCCTGCTTCTGTGCCTTCGTCAGATGACCAGCTGGCCATACTTGCCTCACTCATTCTCTCTTTTTACACACACAGTCTGTTTCTTCCTCCAAAATAATCTTGTCAAAAATACTTGCAGCCAAGGGCAGTGCATGACTTTACTTCTTACATCGCACAACGCTGGGGATACAGCTAGCCAAATATATAAACTCACTAAATATACCAACCAGTGTATGATTTGTGCAGTGTACATGTATCCTGACGAGGCTTTTCCTATGGATCTTATTTTTCCTGTGTTTTTTTTCTCTTTCCTGAATACATGTGACAATACTTCCCATGATTTGTTTTGTTCCTGCAGATGCAATTTCCCCCCCCACAATCACTTTTCTGTAATGTATAGAACTTGCTGTTTACTTTCAGATTACTTGGTGCCACGAGCTAGTGAGTATAGAACTAGGAGGATAGGGCAGATGGATGCATGGCAGGAGAGAGGGCTTTAGATTCCTGGGACATTGGGACCGGTTCTGGGGGAGGTGGGACCTGTACAGGCCGGATGGGTTGCACCTCAACAGAGCTGGGACCAATGTCCTCGTTTGGGGGGGGGGGGGGGGGGGGGCTTTGCTAGTGCTGTTGGGGAGGGTTTAAACAAATTTGGCATAGGAATGGGCACCAGGATGTAGCATTAGAAAGGAGAAACAAGGTGCACAAAGGATTATGTGTAAACGCACAAAGCGTGGTAAATAAGGTTGGTGAGCTGCAGGCACAAATAGCCACATGGGAATATGATGTTGTGGCGATAACGGAGACCTGGCTCAAAAAAGGGCAGGATTGAGTATTAAATATTCCTGGATATAAGGTGTTTAGGGAAGGAAAGAAAGGAGTTGGGATGGCAGTATTGATTAAGGAGAATATTACAGTGCTGGAGAGAGCGGATGTCCTGGAAGGGTCAAGGACAGAATCTATTTGATTAGAGTTGAGAAACAATAGAGGTGCCATTACACTACTAGGTGTATTCTATAGGCCACCAACTAGTGGGCAGGATATAGAGGAGCAAATTAGAGAGAGGTGCAAGAACTATAGAGCAGTGATAATGGGGGACTTCAACTATCCTAATATAGACTGGGATAGTAATAGTGTAAAGGGTAGAGAGGGGGAAGAATTTCTGAAGTGTGTTCAGGAGAACATTATTGATCAGTACCTTTCTGGCCCAATGATGAAGGAGTCATTGCTGGATCTGGTTCTGGAGAATGAGGTGAGGTAAGTGGAGCAAGTGTCAGTAGGGGAACATTTAGGGAACAGTGATCATAGTATCATAAGGTGTAGATTAGCTATGGAAAAGTACAGGGAGAAATCTAGAGTAAAAATACTTAATTGGAGTGGGTTGAGAATGGATCTGGCCCGGGTAAATTGGATTCAAAGGTTGGCAGGCAAAAAGAGGAGATGGTTTGGGTACAGTCGCGGTACATTCCCACGAGGGGAAAAGTTAGAGCAACCAAGGTCAGAGCTCCCTGGATGACGAAAGAGAGAGAGAGAGAGAGAGAGAGTAAGATGAAGCAGAAAAAGGGGGCATATGACAGATGTCAAGTTGAGAACCAGGCTGAATATAGGAAGTTCAGAGGGGAAGTGAAAAAGGAAATAAGAGGGGCAAAGAGAGAGTATGAGAATAGATTGGTAGCTAACATGAAAGGGAATCCAAAAGTCTTCTATGGGCATATAAATAGTAAACTGGTAGTAAGAGGAGGGGTGGGGCCGATTAGGGACCAAAAAGACCTACGCATGGCGGCAGAGGGTGAAATGGCTGAGGTACTAAATGAGTACTTTACATCTGTCTTACCTAGGAAGAAGATGCTGCCAAAGTCGTAGTGAAAGAGGAGGTAGTTGAGATACTGGATGGGATAAAATTTGATAGAGGAGGTATTGGAAAGGCTACTTAAAGTAGATAAGTCACCAGGACCGGATGGGATGCATCCTAGGATGCTGAGGGAAGTAAAGGTGGAAATTGCGGAGTACTGGCCATAATATTCCAATCCTCCTTAGAAACGGGTGGTGCCAGAGGACTGAAGAATTGCAAATGTTACACCCTTGTTCAAAAAAGGGTGTAAGGATAAACCCAGTAACTACAGGCCAGTCAGTTTAACCTTGGTACTGGGAAAGCGTTTAGAAATGATAATCAGGGACAAAATTAAGTCAGTTAGACAAGTGTGGATTAATTAAGGAAAGCTAGCATGGATTTGTTAAAGGCAAATTGTGTTTAACTATCTTGATTGAGTTTTTTGATGAGGTAACAGAGAGGGTTGATGAGGGCAATGCAGTCGATGTGGTGTACCTGGACTTCCAAAAGGTGTTTGATAAAGTGCCACATAATAGGCTTGCCAGCAAAGTTGAAGCCCATGGAATAAAAGGGACAGTGGCAGCATGGATACGAAATTGGCTAAGTGACAGGAAACAGAGAGTAGTGGTGAACGGTTGTTTTTTGGATTGGAGGAAACTATACAGTGGTGTTCCCCAGGGGTCGGTACCAGGACCACTGCTTTTCTTGATATATATTAATGACTTGGACTTGGGAGTACAGGGCACAATTTCAAAATCTGCAGATGACACAAAGCTTGGAAGTATAGTGAACAGTGAGGAGGATAGTGATAGACTTAAAGAGGACATAGACAGGCTGGTGGAATGGGCGGACATATGAAATTTAACACAGAAAAGTGCGAAGTGATACATTTTTGATAGGAAGAACGAGGAGAGGCAATATAAACTGAAGGGTACAATCCTAATGGAGGTGCATGAACAGAGAGACCTGGGGGTATATGTGCACAAATCGTTGATGATGGCAGGGCAGGTTGAGAAAGCGGTTAAAAAAGCATATGGGATCCTGGGCTTCATAAATAGAGGCATAGAGTACAAAAGCAAGGAAGTAATGATGAACCTGTATAAAACACTGGTTTGACCTCAACTGGAGTATTGTGTCCAATTCTGGGCACCGCACTTTAGGAAGGATGTGACGGCCTTAGAGAGTGTGCAGAAAAAATTTACAAGAATGGTTCCAGGGATGAGGGACTTCAGTTATGTGGATAGACTGGAGAAGCTGGGGTTGTTCTCCTTAGAGCAGAGAAGGTTGAGAGGAGATTTGGTAAAGGTGTTCAAAATCATGATGGGTCTAGACAGAGTAGATAGAGAGAAACTGTTCCCATTGGCAGAAGGGTTGAAAACCAGAGGACACAGATTTAAGGTGATTGGCAGAAGAACCAAAGGTGACATGAGGAACAGCATTTTTATGCAGTGAGTGGTTAGGATCAGGAATTCACTGCCTGTGAGGGTGGTGGAGGCAGATTCAATCGTGGCTTTCAAAATGGAATTGGATAAGTACCTGAAGAAATTTTTTTTGCAGGGCTACGGGGAAAGGATGAGAGAGTGGGACTAGCTGAAGTGCTCTTGCAGAGAGCCGGCATGGGCTCGACGGGCCGAATAGCCTCTTTCTGTGCTGCAACCATTCTATGAGTCTCTCAACACCAGTCCTTGACTACCTGTGGTTGTTTTCTGGCTCCTGCTTTTGCTCCATAAATGTTTGTCTTTTTGCTGCGAGAGAGCGATCTCTACAGGGTGCTCTGAAACTGGTCTGTTCTCAGTGTAGGTGATACTCCTGGTTTCTACATTGCATGAGAGGCTCTTGCTGTGGGAGCTGGAGCCGGTGGACATTTGCAAAATGGATAATGCAGGTGCAAGGAAATACGCTGGGCTTGAATCCCATAGAACTGTTTACCTTAATGTAAATTCCTTAATTTACATAAATTAGGAATATCCCAGATTTACTGAGTTAACTGATTCTGACTCGGGATGATATTAGGGCTACAGTTGCCTCTGGTCTTTGGGAAGGGGGGATAGAGAGAGAGAGAGAGAGAGAGAGAGAGAGAGAATCACTATTCGGTGACTTTTGCTGCAGTACGAGTGATTGGATTTGACTGCGATGCTCCCACCGTTGAATTGCCTAGTCGTATTCACCCGCACATGAAGAATCACCTGTTGAACTATACCCCCATCTTACGCAGGCGTCTTCAGAACCGAAGGGAAGTAAAGGAATTTTGAATTCTCTCAATATTTGGGGTCGGAACACTGTAAAGTATGGGAATGGGATCTGTATAACTTGACTGTCTATCTAGTATAATTTTTATGGTTGAATATCAAGAGACTAAAAGTTGTGTTGCTTTTGTAGAAAAAAACATGGTTTCTGAATCGCTATATTAAATGAACTGAATCTCAACTTATTTCTGGTAACTGTTTTGCAACTGTTGTGTAATGATACATCTTGTGTTGCTTGCACATTTATATTATTGACGTGCTTTGACATGTGAGATTATTGGTATTTTGTATATGGTTTCTGGGTGACTTGTTGACCTCCATACAGGTTTCTGCAAACACCTTTATTACAATGCACCATTTGAGTTGTTGCAAATTGTCATTTAGTATTTTAGCAATTTTGTACTTTTTTATAATCTTTTCAAAACAGTTTTAGTTTGATGCCAGTGTTGCAAGCAAGAAATGACAGCATTTGCAAGCTGATTAAAGTCCTGCTTTTCCAAGAGCAGTTCTGTTGAATGATGCTGGTTTGTATTGGTTTTGGGCTTACAATTATTTAATCAGTGGAAGAATCTAGGGCATTTTACTTTTCTAGACTTGGCAAGCATCTAAAACTAAGATTAACTTTCAAGAAGAGGTGCATTTATTTTCTTTGTGTCTGCACAAGCCGTGTGTGAGTGTAGTTTTTGGCACCATTTAATGAGGGGAGAGAATGTTTTTTGAGAAATGCTGTAGACTTGAAAGTGGTTGAGCGAGCCATGCAGGAACAGAAGGCAATTGTAGCAAGCAAGTTTTAGTGTGTTAAGAAGCTTGGGGAGTCTCGAATTTGCCGATGGCAGGATGAAATAAATGGAAAGTATATTAAAAAGCTTGATGGAGATGGAAAGGTATTGGGCAGGCAGGGCTAAAATATCAATAAACGTAAAAAAACATTTAACTAGAATCTGGTTACAATATTTTAACATGTTAGGAATTTAAGACACTGAGCTTGAAATGTACCCATTGGAATGTGAATCCTTTATCAGAGACAGTGGTGCAAAATTGAAGATGATTATTATTTCACAAAGTAGGGAGACGGCTAACATTCCTAGTGTAGGAGGCTCTGATGCTCAGTGACAGGACAGACAGAGTGTTGCCTGAATTAGTTTGGGTGGAAAACTTTGCACAGCGAACCTCCCCTAGGACAATGATCAAATCATTATGGAATTGGAAGAGCAAAGTAGCATGTGTTTCTGTAAAGGGGAATGTCTTAGTCATAGACTATTGTACTGTGGTTAAAGTGGGCCATGGGCGTGGAGGAGGTCTAGAAAAGGAGGAGGCAGATTTCATGGAGAAAGTCGGTCCCCTGCTTCAGAATGTTAAATAAGGATCCACGACAAGCACTTCAGCAGATCGTTATATAATTTATATAGCCGTGAACCTAATTAAACTCTTGGGTCCTAGGGGTTGACATCAGGATAGGGTAAGGTAAAAGTGATGAATAATAAAACGACTGTACCAGATTTCCAAGAGTGGCTTTTTACTGCTAGAGAGTAATCGCTGGAGAAAAAGATATTAACAAAACAAACCATTAAATTCAAACCGAGTGCTGTCCAGAAACAGCTGGAAGGGATGTAAATTGGGACACCTACAGTCTAAAGTAGGACGTATAATATTGATGCACCTTCACCACACGGACTGCAGCGGTTCCAGGCGACAGCTCACCGCCACCTTCTCGAGGGCAGTTAGGGATGAGCAATAAATGCTGGCCTTGCCAGCGACGTCCACATCCCAGGAATGAATATTAAAAAAAAAAGTCGAAGCTTTTCAGAGGGAGTTCCGAGTCGTTCATAAGGTAGGAAAGTGTCTTAGGTGCTTGAAGGGATACACGTAGGCGGAACATCTGATGGTACACAATAGCACATTCAGGCGAACTTTATATTAAAAAAAAAACCACTTGGGGAGAAAAAGGAACACTTGGAAAACTGTAATTGCAGTGGTCATTGGGGAGAAGATTAAGCTGTTGTTTATGTGCGTAGGAGGAAAACATGGGGTGGTTATGGAAAGTGAGCTGGTTAGTTTGGACTGGTGGAGCCCCAGAGGGTTGCATGCTTGGTTTTCATTATATTTACTAATGACCTCCATAAGGCCTGAATTTGTGATGATTTGTTCTTGAGTGTAGAATTCTCTCTATTTTCACCCCTGTATTATGGCATTTTGAAGCCAATAAGGGGGAAAAGTGGCCTGCTCACAGGCTCTGCTGCTGGTATCAGGACACGAGGGCTTTCACAGCTCTTCCACTCACACCTTCCCCTCTCTCTTCCCCATTCTCTATTTGTTTCCCCCCCCTCACCCACCCCATAGAAATTTTCTTTTTCTCCATTTGGCATTTTTTTTTTAAGATAATGAGGTGACTGAGTTTTGGAGCTGAAGTGTTCAAGATTGTGATGGTGAAGCCATGTACCATTGGCTTATGGTGTGGTGTTGGTGCTGCATCGCTGTGCCAGGATACCTGCACCTAAACAAGGGTATTCCCATGACACCAATGTTGTACAGGTTGAGCGTCCCGATTCCGGCAACCTCGGGACCGAGGCCGAGCCGGTTTTCGTGTTTTTTCCGGACTTCGGAACGTGTTTCTGATGTCCGAAGTCCGGAAACGCCCGAGCCCAGGTTGCGATATTTCCGGACTTCGGACATCAGAAACACGTACCGAGTCCGGAAATGCCTGGGCCCAGGTTGCAATATTTCCGGTTTTTGGTAAACCTCCCTCCGGGTGTCTGGATTCCGGAACATTTTACGGATTCCGGACGACTCTGCCACCAATCGTTCCGGATTCCGGAACTCCGGATTTTGGACGCTCAACCTGTATAGTAAAACGAAGTAAGCATTTCTGTAAACAAAAAGTTTGCTGTGGGGACATGAAGACCAGCTTGTGGTGGTTTTTCTGTCCATGTTGGGGTCATGTTCCATTTGATTGCCATCTTCCTTTGTTCTGGTTTCAGTCTCTTTTTTTGCCTGTTTCTTTTCGGTCTTTGTGGCTGTTCTACAAATGAAAAGAAAATTGCCAGAGAAATGGGACAGACGAGCAAAGAAGGAAGATGAAGGAAATTGCAACTGTCCCATCACGTGCATATAGATTTACACACTGCCGAAGGTGCCGTCTTTCGGGTGAGACGTTAACCCGAGGCCCCCTCTGCCCTCTTAGGTGGGTGTAAAAGATCTTACGGCACTTTTCGAAGAAGAGCAGGGGTGTTATCCTTGGTGTCTTGGCCAAGATTTATCCAGCAACCAGCAACACGAAAACAGATTATCTGGTCATTATCACATTGCTGTTTGTGGGAGCTTGCTGTGCACAAATTGGCTGCCACGTTTCCCACATTACAAGAGTGGCTACACTTTCAATTACTTCACTGACACTAAAGTGCTTTGAAACGTCATGAAAGGCACTATACAAATGCAAGTTTGTTTGTTGGCTATTTCGCTCTGTTTTTCTCTTTGTACTGGTGTTGCAGTTAAGTAGGCAAAGCCATCTGTTGCTTTGATTGGTGCACCAGTAAACTTGGGTGATTACCGTTCAGTGTTTGTAACTGGCTGCCTGTGGTGCTCTTGGGCCATGCCCAGGTGATGCCCATGATGAACCTTGCCAATCCCGGTGGCTGTTGAGGGAGCCCCACCCCTTCGCCAGCTGGTGTGCAAATGTTTTCTTTCAAATAAAGGGAATGTTGTGTTTTAAGGGATGGTGGTTATTCACGCGCTGGGAAAGAAAAACAGACTATAAAAATTTTTTTTTTAAAATTGCCTGGTAAAGTGAGCTGCCGGAGGAACAAGATGAGGTAAAAAGATCCATTTTGCTATGTGTTCATCTTGTCCCCATTTCCATTTTCACCCTTCCCCAGTCCCAGCAATAGTAAACGGTGTGGGTAGGCGAGTTGTGCGGCATGCTTGTGCTGCCCAGCCTTCGGGATAGGGAGAGATTGTCATCTTTATCACCCAGCTGTTGAGTGGAGTGCGTAACGGAAAATCTGGTGGCGAACATCCACTTCCAGGACCTGTCCGATTTTCCTTCCATTTTTATTCTCAGTGGAGGAAAATCAAATGGGTTCTGTCACCGATGCGCGATCCTCCCCTGCTGGAAAGTGTCAGCTGTGGCTCAGTGGGTAGCGCTCTCGTGTTTTAATGAGGAGGTTGTGGGTTCAAGCCCCGCTCCAGAGACTTGAGCACAAAATCTAGACTGACACTCCCAGGGGTGGTGCCGGGGGAGGGGCTGGCGCTGGGGGAGGGGCTGGCGCCGAGGGAGGGGCTGGCACCGGGGAAGGGGCTGGCGCTGAGGGAGGGGCCGGTGCTGGGGGAGGGGCTGGCGCCGAGGGAGGGGCTGGCACCGGGGAAGGCGCTGGCGCTGAGGGAGGGGCCGGTGCTGGGGGAGGGGTGGTGCTGGGGGCGGGGCCGAGGGAGGGGCCGCACTGACTGAGTTCCTGCCTTTTATGTATTTTTCACATTAGTTTATGTGGACCATTCAAAATTTGAGGAGTTTTGTTTGAGTAAATAAGGATAAACTCTTTCCACTGGCAGGAGGATCTGTAGCCAGAGGACACAGATTTAAGATAATTGGCAAAAGAACAAAATGCACCCATTTTAGAGGAGATTGTGTGCAGGGAATTGTATGTATGATGCAGATCTTGCCAGGCATAGCTTGCAATGTGCTGTAAAGTGTGTTTTAAAAAAAAAATTGTGAAAATGGTTTAATGAGCGGTATAATATAGAAGATGGATCAAGAGACCAGCTTGAGAGTAATGGACCAGTATTTTGTGGAAAAGCTTTCCACAAGATAAGCCAATGATTGTTGACACAAAGCAAATGGGCTGTATAGCCAGACAGATGCTGGGTGCAATCCCAAAGCTGTAATGTTGATGCAGTTTTGCACGGCTCAGAAAGATCTCTCTCTCATTGTACTTCGAAAAGGATATTTTCATACTGGAAAGAGTATGAGCAGATGCAGATCAAACTAGAGAGGTCTGAAACACACCATTTGTTTCCCTTTAGGAAAAAAAAATAGAATGGCCTCCTTCTGTGCTGTATGTTTCCATCACAGCTTTTGTTGCAGCAGGGATGGTCGTGTAGTGGTTGTGTTGCTGGGCTAGTAATCCAGAGAACATGAGTTCAAATTCCCCAATGGCAGTTTGACAATTTGCCTTTAGTTTTAATTTAAAAAAAGCTGGTCTCAGTAAAAGTGACCGTGACCGTGAAGCTGTCGGATTGTTGTAAAAACCCGACTGGTTCACTGATGTCGCTTTAGGGGAAGGAAACCTGCCGTCCTTACCTGGTGGTATCAAACTGCTATAGCGGTTCAAGAAGAAGATCCATCACCACCAGCTCAGGGCGACCAGGGATGGGCAATAAATGCCGGCCTTGCCAGCGACGCCCACATCCCCAGAATGAAAATATATACTGTAGACCCCATGGATGCAGCTAAAAGAAAAAAAGAAAGACTTGCATTATAAGTTGTGTAAGACCAGATCTAGGTTAGATGTCAGGAGGTGGTTCTTTTCCCGGAGGATAGTGGACCCCTGGAACAGGCTGCTGGCTCGACTCCCCGAATCCCTTCGAGCGAGAGTTGGGCCTGTTTCTGGCTGGGGCGGAGATCACCTCTTACAGAAGGTAGGCACTGCAGGGAATTCCGGGCCGGAGTGATCTCCTGGACTAGTTTCCATCGCCTAGATGGGGTCGGAGAGGAATTTCCCAGATTTTTTCCCCCCAAGTTGGCCTGAGTTTTTAATCTGTTTTTCGCCTCTCCCAGGAGATGACACGGTTTCGGGTGGGGTGGAGAGTGTATATGGTGATACACAAGGTATTGCAATTGTGTGGGACAGGCTGGATGGACCAGTGGGTCTTTACCTGTCTGTCATTGTTCGTATGTTCATTTCTATAGTGCCTTTCACATCCTCGGAACCTCCCAAAGTGCTTTATGGCCAATGAAGTACTCCTGAAGTGTGGTTACTGTTGTAATATAGGAAACGCGGCAGCCAATTTGCTCACAGCAAGCTCCCACAAACAGCACTGTGATAATGACCAATCTGTTTTAGTGGTGTTGGTTGAGGGATATGTGTATGTATATATTATCTATCTGCAGCCATGGGATCTATCTAGGTTGAGATTTTCGCAAATTTACTTCATATAGGACACTTAGGTTTAAATACATTTAAATATATCCAACTCCTCAAGGAGGTTAAAAAAAAATCCAATTATCAGTATTTAAAATTGCAGGAGCACATAAGTTAATTGGCATAAAAAACATCAGATTTGATTCCAAAAAAATGTCAATTTCCTGTGATGGGCAATGCTGATATTTGTAAAATTTGGGGGCGGGGAGGAGGTGCAGTAATAGTAGCTGTACTGCAATTTACACTATAATGTGTCTTAAGGTTTTTGTGCCAATCAAGCAGACAAGCTGTGATGTGTGTACATCTTCAAAATTGGATGTCTTTTAATGTGGGAGAGTGTGAGGGTGGGCGTGTGCGCGTATGAGGGAGGGAGGAGGTGAGGGTAGGG
>CM059442.1:14186801-14363701 GCA_030390025.1 Squalus acanthias | reverse complement strand
GTACTGTGCACAGTTTTGGTCTCCTTATCTGAGGAACGATGTACTTGCCTTGGAGGCGGTGCAACGAAGGTTCACTAGATTGATTCCTGGGATGAGAGGGCTGTCCTATCAGGAGAGATTGAGTAGATTGGGTCGATACTCTCTGGAGTTTAGAAAGAATGAGAGCTGATCTCATTGAAACATACAAAATTCTGAAGGAGATTGACAGGGTAGATGCTGAGAGGTTGTTTCTCCTGGCTGGAGTGTCTAGAACCAGGGGGCATAGTCTCAGGATAAGGGGTCGGCCATTTAAGGCTGAGATGAGGAGGAATTTCTTCACTTGAAGGGTTATGAATCTTTGGAATTCTCCACCCCAAAGGGCTGTGGATGCTGAATCATTGAGTATATTCAAGGCTGAGATCGATAGATTTTTGGACTCACGGGAATCAAGGGATGTGGAAATCGGGTGGAAAAGTGGAGTTGAGGTCGATGATCAGCCATGATCTCTTTGAATGGTGGAACAGGCTCGAGGGGCCGTATGGCCTACTCCTGCTCCTAATTCTTGTTATTCCCTCCCTGCCTTTCTGCCTCTCTCTCCCCTCCTTTAAGATGCTCATTAAAACCTACCTCTTTGACCAAGCCTTTGGTCACCTGTCCTGATGTGGCTCAGTGTCAAATTTTGTTTGATAATCGCTCCTGTGAAGCTCCTTGGGACGTAAAGGCGCTATATAAATACCAGTTGTTGTTGTGGCAGTCATTTTGCTATAGCATTAGCTTTTGTTTGGTTCTCCCCTCCCTCAAAGGTGCTGTTTCCTGCTGTGCTAAGGTTCCAGTTCCACAGATGCCAGTGGCCTTCAGTGACTTGGCCCGAGTGGCCATACTTCACGTGTGAGCTCCGCCAGAGCGACAGTGGGCTATTTGACTCTGGCAGGGCAGGGGATCAGTGCCGCCCTCAATCCTTTCCTCACCTGATACTCTCACTCTCGCATGAAGGTTGTGGGTTCAAATCCCACTCCAGAGACTTGAGCACATAAATCTAGGCTGACACTCTCAGTGCAGTAGTGAGGGAGTGCTGCACTGTCAGAGTTGCCATCTTTCGGATGAGACGTTAAACCGAGGCCCCGTCTGCCCTCTTAGTGCCATGGGGTCTTTTATGCCCACCTATTCGAAGAAGAGCAAGGGCGTTCTCCCTGGTGTCCAGGCCAATATTTATCCCTCAACCAACATCACTAAAAAAACAGATTATCTGGCCATTATCTCGTTGCTGTTTGTGGGAGCTTGCTGTGTGCAAATTGGCTGCCGTGTTTCCTATATTACAACAGTGATACACTTCAAAAGTAGTTAATTGGTTGTGAAGTGTTTTGGGACATCCCAAGGTTGTGAAAGGTGCTGTCGAAATGCAAGTATTTCCTTCTTGTAGTGCCCCCAGTGCCATTCAGGACAAATAGCCTGACCGCGATTGAATCAGAAACCTTTTTGTCTTTAATTCTTTGACCACTATGTCTTCATGAATATCCCTTTCATGCCTCCAGTCTTTACTTCTCCCCCACCCTCCTTGCCAACCAACGCCAGCCTACGCAAACTCCAAACTGTCTAGAACTGCTCCGCACACATCCTGTCCCGGCACTAAGTCCTGCACCTCCATCAGCCACGTGCTCGCCAACCTCTACTGGCTCCCTGTCCTCCCCCACATTGAGTTCAAAATCCTCATCCTCATTCCATAAATCCTTCCGTGGCTTTGTCTTGCCCTACAGACCTCCTACTATCATGCAAGTCATCTCTCCTAACTCCTCTTCCTATGCTCAGCATGCAGTTCTCCTCTCTGAAGTGCCTTGGGATGTGTACCTTGTTAAAGGTGCTACATAAAGGCAAGTCGCTTCGATCGGAATGTCTTGAAGGGGATCATTTTAACCAAATTTGCTGAGATCGGGTGGAGTGCCGGTTTTACACCCCGCCCGATATTGCTCTCCGCTGACTTCAGTGGGGTGTAAAATTGGGCAGGGTGTAACCAGCGTTGCCCCGATCCCGTCAGTTTCCCCACGGTTGAGTTAGGTTAAAATTGCCCCCAGCCTTGGTGTCTGCTGTGCAAGGGGATATCCTCAAACTGTTCAACATGCATGAGGTTCAGTGGCTCGTATCGCAATCATACTGCGCGGAATGGTAAACGGATGAAATGGCTTTACAATTACAAGTACTGTATAGATCTAAAATTTTGCATATTAAAATTAGGTTATGAAGTATAGTTTTACATCTGTTACAAAGTGATAGGGCATTTATGCTAAGCACAGTTAACCTAAGGTGTTAGCATCTGTGTTTTTAATGGGACCCATTAACACAAGGAAGCTGTATGTAGATTAGAAAGACTTTGAATAAAATACAAGTACATAATATTTGTGTTGAAAGTGATGATGCCTATTGACGATTCTCATCGACAGTATAATTTTCTGTGGCACATTAATAACCATAGAATGACACAGCACAGAAGGAGGCCATTTGCCCCATCGTGTGCTGTGCCGGCTCTGTGAAAGAGCTCTCCAATTAGTCCCACTCCCCCTGCTCTTTCCCCATAGCCCTGTCATTTTTTCCCTTCAAGTATTTATCCAATTACCTTTTGAAAGTCACTATTGAATCTGCTTCCACCGCCCTTTCAGGCAGCGCATTCCAGATCACAACAACTCGCTGCTTTTAAAAAAAAAAAATTCTGCTCGTCTCACCTCCGGCTCTTTTGCCAATTATCTTCAATCTGTGTCCTCTGGTTACCGACCCTTTTCCTGCCAGTGGAAACAGTTTCTCCCCATCTACTCTATCAAACCCCTTCATGATTTTGAACACCTCTCATTACATATTCCCCCCCCCCCCCTAACCTTCTCTGCTCTAAGGAGAACAATCCCCAGGTTCTCCAGTCCCTCATCCCTGGTACCATTGCAGTAAATCTCCTCTGCATCCTCTCCAAGGCTGTAGTATTGTTTGGAAGTACAGATCTTTAACTTTCTGAAAGTTAAAAATCCTTTTAAATGTCACTGAACTCTTGATGTTTTGGTGAGTTGTACAGTTTCTCATTTTAATGAGGGGGGGGGGGGGGGTTTACCATATTGTTAACGAGCATTGAAAACTTGACCGGGTCTTTTTTTTTCAAATATACTTTATAGTGTTGACTTTAATCAGAAGGTAATTCTTAAAAGGTATAGAGTACAGGTTAAGCGCCTTGGGTCTTTTTACTCCTTTGAAAGGTGCTTGTATAAGTGCAAGTTGTTGTTATTTGGTATATAGACAAGCTAGTGACTTCTTTATCGCAAGATAAGGGCTCATGGGATTGGGGGTAATATATTAGCATGGATAGAGGATTGGTTAGCGTAAGATAACAGTAGGGATAAACAGGTAATTTTCCGGTTGGCAGGCTGTAACTAGTGGGGTGCCGCAAGGATCAGGGCTTGGGCCTCCGCTATTTAGAATCTATATTAATGACTTAGATGAAGGGACCGAGTGCAATGTATCCAAGTTTGCTGACGATACAAAGCTAGGTGGGAAAGTAAGCTGTGAGGAGGACACAAGGAGCCTGCAAAGGGATCTAGACAGGTTAAGTGAGTGGGCAATAAGGTGGCAGATGGAGTATAATGTGGGGAAATGTGAGGTTATTCACTTTAGTAGGAAGAATAGAAAAACAGAATATTTTTTTAAATGGTGAGAACCTATTAAATGTTGGTGTTCAGAGAGATTTAGGTGTCCTCATACAGGAAACACAAAGTTAGCATGTAGGTACAGCAAGCAATAAGGAAGGTAAATGGCATGTTGGCCTTTATTGCAAGGGGGTTGGAGTATAAGAGTAAGGAAGTCTTGCTACAGTTGTACAGGGCTTTGGTGAGACCACACCTGGAGTACTGTGCACAGTTCTGGCCTCCTTACCTGAGGAAGGACATACTTGCCTTGGAGGCGGTGCAATGAAGGTTCACTGGATTGATTCCTGGGATGAGAGGGCTGTCCTATGAGGAGAGATTGAGTAGAATGGGCCGATACTCTCTGGTGTTTAGAAGAATGAGAGGTGATCTCATTGAAACATATAAGGTTCTGAGGGGGAGTGACAGGGTAGATGCTGAGAGGTTGTTTCCCCTGGCTGGAGAGTCCAGAACTAGGGGGCATAGTCTCAGGATAAGGGGTCGGCCATTTAAGGCTGAGATGAGGAGGAATTTCTTCACTCAGAGGGTTGTGAATCTTCGGAATTCTCTACCCCAAAGGGCTGTGGAAGTTGAGTCTTTGAGTATATTCAAGGCTGAGATAGAGAGATCTTTGGACTCTAAGGGAATCAAGGGATATGGGGATCGGGCAGGAAAGTGGAGTTGAGGTCGATGATCAGCCATGATCTCATTGAATGGCGGAGCAGGCTCGAAGGGCCGAATGGCCTACTCCTGCTCCTAATTCTTATGTTCTTTGCTGAATTTCTGTGGGGCTAGACTGTTGGAAACTGTGTTTCCAGTTTTTTTTATAATACTGCAGCATAGCAAGCTTAATTATTTGCGAAGTGGAAAAGGAGGGAGAGAAAATCAGGTCACCTGTTCGCAACAAGTGATGGTCTGCGAAAATGGTTGGGAAACTATTTTGGATTTGGAGATGAACCCTCTCTCAAATTAGAAGTAGAGTGGTGTTTGTAATTTGTCCGGGAGCATGTTGCTTCAATGCTACTTTAAATACTGAAAATGCAAGTTTTTCACTCTTGCATGCTTGGAGTGAGTTGCGTTTCCAATTTTTCATTTTTTTGATGTACCCAAAGTGTGAAGTGTTTGTGGCCTGGATCTGGAAGATGTCCCTGAGCAAAAGGCCCAGTAATTCATAAAGAAAGAGAGACTTGCATTTATTTATACAGCGCCTTTCAGGACCTCCGGACGTCCCAAAGCCCTTTGCAGCCAATGAAGTACTTTTGAAGTGTAGTCACTGTTGTAATGTAGGTTAATAGTGAGTGAATGGATTCCTGTTTAATTGATTGTTCTCCTTAGAGCAGAAAAGGTTAAGGGGAGATTTAATAGAGGTGTTAAAAATCATGAAGGGTTTTGATAGTCAATAAGGAGAAACTGTTTCCAGTGGCAGGAGGGTCGGTAACCAGCGGACACAGATTGAAGGTAATTGGCAAAAGAACCAGAGGGGGAGATGAGGAGAATTTTTTTTACACAGTGAGTTGTTGTGATCTGGAATGCACTGCTTGAAAGGGCGGTGGAAGCAGATTCAATAGTAACTTTCAAAAGGGAATTGGATAAATACAACAACAACGTGTATTTATATAGCGCCTTTAACGTAGTAAAACGTCCCAAGGCGCTGCACAGGAGTATTAAAAGACGAAGAAATTTGACACCGAGCCACATAATGAGAAATTAGGGCAGGTGACCAAAAGCTTGGTCAAAGAGGTCGGTTTTAAGGAGCGTCTTAAAGGAGGAAAGAGAGTTAGAGAGGCGGCGAGATTTAGGCAGGGAATTCCAGCGCTTAGGGCCTTGAAAGGGAAACATTTATAGGGCCACGGGGAAAGAGCTGGAGCAGTGGGATTAATTGGAGAGCTCTTTCAGAGAACCGGCACGGACAAGACGGGCCGAATGGCCTCTTTCTGTGCTGTAAGATTCTAATCTGTGATTCTATTTGCGCAGCTGACATTTATAAATATTAAATCGGGAAATGAAGGATTTCTCCCCCCCCCACCCCCAGCTAATTAGACAACTTCTTTTCTGTTTACTGCCCAGTCCCTTGAAGCTGGTGGTGAGGATTGGCAGTGGTGGTTGCCTCTTGTTTTGTAACGTTTCTTTTTAAAACTACATTTTATTTTTCCACTCTTGCTGAGGCTCTGTCGTTGCGTTCTTCCAAATATGACTCTCCCCCCCCCCCCCCCACACCCCCACAAAATGCACGGGGTCAGAAGTAGTTTTTGGCCCTGCTTCAGGGGTTGGAGAAGGTCTATTCAGACAGCTAGAGGGAGCTTGTTCCAGGGAGGGGGTGGGTTTGTTTCTGAAGTAGTGCATGTCGTGTAAACCGTGGACCATTTTAAATGAAATGTTTGGCAAACCCAATTTTCTTTTTTTATTTTTGGTTGGTTTACAGACACAGCGTGTGATGCCTTTTTAAATTGTGTACAGATGCAAGAGCGACATCTTGTTCCACTCCTACAGGCTGACCCAGTGCAGTTATCAGGAGGCTCACTAATGTCTGGAATTCGAGTTCCAGCCCAGCAGGGAACTTTTTAATTGTGTCGGACCGCACTGGCATTCACATCCAGGAGAAGGAGGGACGCCGATCTCCACTCCGTGTGCTGGGAGCTAGCTGAGAGCGACTTTACTGGATATGTTACTCTGGCTGGGCTTTGCCAGCAGGAGATCCAGAAGCTTCCGTGACACCTTGTGCCGTGCGGTGACGAGACACGAGTTTGCCTCGACCAATTCCCAGAAAGGTTGTTTGTGAATTGGAGACCAGGAGCCTCCCCACCCAGGACTCCTAGAATCCTACAGCACAGAAGAAGGCCCTTCGGCCCAACGTGTCCGTGCCAGCTCTCTGAAAGAGCTCTCCAAATAGTCCCACTCCCCCGCTGCGTAAAAAAACCCTCCTCATCTCCCCTCAGGTTCTTTTGCCAATTATCTTTGGGGAATAGGGCGGGAAAGTGGAATTGAGGTCGAAGATCAGCCATGATCTTACTGAATGGCGGAGCAAGCTCGATTGGGCCGTATGGCCGACTCCTGCTCCTATTTCTTATGTTATCTTAAATCTGTGTCCTCTGGTTACCGTCTCTCATGCCAGTGGAAACAGTTTTTCCTTCTTCACTCTATCAAACCCTTCTCTTCCTCCCCTTCCCCCCCCCACCCCCCAAATCCACCCCAGGGAGGTGAGTGGAATAGGTGTCCTCGTACCGGAAACACAAAGCTAGCATGCAGGTACAGCAAGCAATTAGGAAGGCAAATGGCATGTTGGCCTTTATTGCAAGGGGGTTGGAGTACAAGAGTAAGGAAGTCTTACTACAATTGTACAGGGCCTTGGTGAGACCACACCTGGAGTACTGTGCACAGTTTTGGTCTCCTTATTTGCCTTGGAAGCGGTGCAACGAGGGTTCACCTAGATTGATTCCTGGGATGAGAGGGTTGACCATGAGGAGATATTGAGTAGATTGGGCCTATATGCTCTGAAGTTTAGAAGAATGAGAAGTGATCACATTGAAACATACAAGATTCTGAGGGGGATTGACAGGGTAGATGCTGAGAGGTTGTTTCCTCCAGGACTTGGGGGGTCATAGTCTCAGGATAAGGGGTCGGCCATTTAGGACTGAGATGAGGAGGAATTTCTTCGCTCAGAGGGTTGGAATCTTTCGAATTCTCTGTCCCAAAGGGCTGTGGATGCTGAATCGTTGAGTATATTCAAGGCTGATTTTTGGACTCTAGGGGAATTGAGGGATATGGGGATCGGGCGGGAAAGTGGAGTTGAGGTCGAAGATCAGCCATGATCTTATTGAATGGCTCGAGGGGCCGAATGGCCAACTCCTGCTACGAATTCTTGTGTTCTTGTGTTAACCGTGTACCTCACTCTGGCTATTTGCCATTAGCGGAGGCCTGAATGAATTGATGGACTGTTGGCTGAGGAATGTTGTAGAGATTGGGGAAAAAAAAACAGGGAGTGAATGATTACTGTGTTTTGGTTTTCAAATGGAAGAGGAGAAGGAGGGGAAAAAGCCGCTGAAAATACAGTAGATGCATTGCGGTGACAGTGATTGATTTAAAGGCACTCTTGGCTGAGTCAGCTGTGGTTCAGTGGGTAGCTCGCTCGCCTCTGAGTCAGAAGGTTGTGGGTTCAAGTCCCACTCCAGGGACTTGAGCACAAAAGTCTAGGCCGACACTCCAGTGCGGTGCTGAGGGAGTGCTGCACTGTCTGAGGGGCCGTCTTTCGGATGAGACGTTAAACCGAGGCCCCGTCTGCCCTCTCAGGTGGACATAAAAGATCCCATGGCCACTATTTTGAAGAGCAGGGGAGTTCTCCCCGGTGTCCTGGCCAATATTTATCCCTCAATCAACATCACTAAAAACACAGATTATCTGGTCATTATCACATTGCTGTTTGTGGGAGCTTGCTGTGTGCAAATTGGCTGCCGCGTTTCCCACATTACAACAGTGACTACACTTCAACAGTACTTCATTGGCTGTAAAGCGCTTTGGAACGTCCTGAGGTCGTGAAAGGCGCTATAGAAATGCAATTTCTTTCCCTTGTTTTCGGTCTGTCTGTCCTTTCTTTTTATGGAATCGGGTGAGTCGGAGAGTGGCTGATACTTGATACAAGTAATAGTTTCCCCTCCACGTACCACTGCTTGGGGAAGCGGATGTTGTCACAAGCTCGTGTTCCATTCCCTACTCGACAGGGGTCGAACAGGTTGTGACCCTTCCCCCTCCACTTGCTTAAGGCATTGTTTCCTCGTGGTGACGATCAATGATTATACAGCCGCCGTGTAACTTTATCTGTGTGTGCTTTGTCCTGGCATTATGATTTATTGGTTCCGTATGTTGGATGCGAATGATGCCATCTGTTCTCTTCCTTGAAACAATTCCCCAGCATTTGTGTTTAATGTGACGTACCTGCAACTTGTGGGGAAAAAATTTAATTTCAAAGCTCCAGAGGGTTTTTAAAAAAAAAAAGCAACCTTTCGCTGGGGGTTACAGGGAGTCACTGAAGAATAAAAACAACAACTTGTACTTATATAGCGCCTTTAACATAGTCAAACGTCCCAAGGTGCTTCACAGGAGCGATTATCAAACCAAATCTGACACTGAGCCACATAAGGAGCTATTGGGGCAGGTGACCAAAACCTTGGTCAAAGAGGTAGGTTTTAAGGAGCATCTCAAATGGAGAGAGAGGTAGAGAGGCTTAGGGTCCAGGCAGCTGAAGGCACGGCCACCAATGGTGGAGCGATTAAGTCGAGGGGTGCGCAAGAGGTCAGAATTGGAGGAGCGCGGAGATCTCGGCGGGTTATATGGATGGAGGAGGTTATGGGGAGGGGGCGAGGCCACGGAGGGATTTGAAAACAAGGATTAGAATTTTTAAATTGAGGTGCTGCTGGACCAGGAGAATCCTGAAGAAGGTCCTTGCTCTGATCATTGGGAGCAAATTTTGTAGAGGCGATCCTTCAAGGTCTTAGGCACCTCATTAACATATTGTCAGGGTTTCAATATAAACGTGGAACCATTCTCCTGGATTGGGGGCCCTGTTATGTCTGGTTACAAAGATAAATTCTGGTATCATCCTTCTAAGTCAAAGAAAATTATCAGGAAAGGCTGAATAGGCTGGGGCTCTTTTTCTCTAGAAAAGAGAAGGCTGAGGGGTGACCTGATAGATTATGACGGGGTTTGATGGGGTAGATGTAGAGAAGATGTGTTTCCACTTGTGGGGGAGACCAGAACTAGGAGCCATCCATATAAGATGGTCACTAATAAATCCAATCGAGAATTCAGGAGAATCTTCTTTCCCCAGAGAGTGGTGAGAATGTGGAACTCCCCACCACAGGGAGTGGTTGATGCAAATAGCTTAGATGCATTTAAGGTGAAGCTAAATAAACACCTGAGGGAGAAAGGAATAGAAGGATATGTTGATGGGGTGAGATGAAGAAGGGTGGGAGGGAGGAGGCTGGTGTGGAGAATAAGCACCGGCACGGACCCATGGGGCCGAATGGCCTGCTCCTGTGCTGTACATTCTGTGTCATTCTTTGGTCCTAGGACCACACATTCGTCAAACGCACTCCCTAATTCTCTAATTTCATGTCTTTTCCCTTATATTCTGAAATATATTCAAAATACCAGAAAGGCTGAGACCTATTTCAACAATGCTCTTCAGCGATAGTTATGACGGTGCCGTTTTATGGAAACTTAACCGTCTCTTTGCACTAACTGTCAGAAATGACTGATTAGACTTGTCCCTCGAGGGCTCAGTGTACAGCTGATCCATAGAGACAAGGAAGGTGCCCGCTTTGATCTTCTCTGTGCTGATTGGCTAAACTTGGGAGGAGCGGTGTTTGGTGTTTGGGGGGGGGGGGGGTGCTGCATTTGGCCTCGGCTCCCCTGGGATACAGACGGACTTGCG
The DNA here is from genome assembly GCA_030390025.1 of Squalus acanthias. Lineage (NCBI taxonomy): Eukaryota > Metazoa > Chordata > Chondrichthyes > Squaliformes > Squalidae > Squalus > Squalus acanthias. The sequence continues at coordinate 14,353,642 of CM059442.1, read as the reverse complement.
TTTATAAAGTGCCTTTCACCTCCTCTGGACGCTTTACAGCCAATGAAGTACTTTTGAAGTGTAGTCACTGTTGTAATGTAGGGTGCACAGCAAGCTCCCACAAACCGCAATGTGATAATGACCAGATAATCTTTTTTAGTGATGTTGATTGAGGGATAAATATTGGCCCCAGGACACCTTGCTATTGGCCCCAGGACACCTTGCTCTTCTTCGAAATAGTGCCATGGGATCTTTTACGTCCACCTGAGCGGGCAGACGGGGCCGCGGTTTAACGTCTCATCCGAAAGATGGCACCATGACTCCCTCAGTACTGCACTTGAGAGTCAGCCTAGATTATATGCTCCGGTCCCTGGAGTGGGACTTGAACCCACAACCTTCTGACTCAGGTGATTCCAGCTTCAATCATGCAATGTAAGTGGTGTAGATTGTGCTCATACTGCAATCCTCATGCAGCATCATCTTGCCAAGAGGCAATATTGTTGGTTGTAAGGTGGGCATAGTCTGTCTATTGGAAGTCAACTGGATTTGGTCTGGTCTGGAAAGAAAGAACTTGCATTTATATAGCACCTTTCACAACCTTCTGACTCCGAGGCGAGTGTGCTGCCCACTGAGCCACAGCTGACACTTGGGATGGGGAAATGAGCCAAGGGACCCTCCTGATCGACCGGTGAACTCCGTTGGCTGTGTGTACGTGAGGACAGAAGCTAGCTCGGCTGTTGTGCCTCCCGTGACCAAATAAGCTGCTGACCCAGGAAGGACAGGCACTGGAGTGTGTCTGTCAGTGGAGTCCAGCGAGGGGTTCGGCGCCTTCAGGACAGGAGGGGTGAAAATTGCTTGCCCGAGTTCAGCAACAAACAGCACAAGATCAACGTTTGACTATCGCCCATTGCCCCCTGTGCTCGCTGACCTACACTGGCTCCCGGTCCAGCAACTCTTCAAATTTAAAATTCTCATCCTGGAGTTCAAATCCCTCCATGGCCTCACCCCTCCCTATCTCGGTAACCTCCTACAACCCTCTGAGATCTCTGCGCTCCTCCAATTCTGGCCTCTTCTACATCCCAGATTTTAATCGGCCGTGCCTTCAGCTGCCTGGGCCCTAAGCTCTGAAATTCCCTCCCTAAACCTCTCCGCCTCGCTACCTCTCTCTCTCTCCTTTTTAAGATGCTCCTTAAAACCTACCCCTTTGACCAAGCTTTTGGTCACCTGTCCCAATATCTCATTAAGTAGCCCTGTGTCAAATTTTTGTCTGATTCCGCTCCTGTGAAATGCCTTAGGAAGTTTTACTATGTTAAAGGTGCTATTTAAATGCAAGTTGTTATTTCTGTGCGTTTCACAATTAATAAGCCGGGTACAACCTCAATTGCACTGGGTGGGGAAATCAATGTTGTGGCTCAGTATGGTCATAACCACTGTATATCTTCATGACTAAGTGCAGACATCCTGGAAATGTTGGTGCCTTATCCAGGAATCAGACTGGGAATAATTGGAAATACCAGTGATGACAAAAGTCTAATTTCCCCACCACCCCTCCCAATCGTGGTTTTATTTTTCACCGAGAATCCTGAAGATGTTGGTATAGACCTATCCTGGGTTACTGCTTCATTGACTGTAAAGCACTTTGGGAGGTCCTGGGGTCGTGAAAGGCGCTATAGAAATGCAAGTCATTTTTCTTTTTCTCTTTCTCTTTCATATTGTTACTTTATTAAATACACAAATACTTGTAAACAAGGTTAATTTAATTGAAAAAGGAGATGTCTAGAACGCGCAATATAACTAGGTGGATATGAAGAGTGGGTTCTGTTTACTGTGGTACAGCAATGAAATGCTTTCTCCCCTTGATTACTGGGTCGAGCAGAGTTGCGAGTTATAAACAGATGTTGGGTTTGCTGGGCCTTCCACTGCCATGAAAAATTGATGCTCTGTTGTCATCCTATGAAAGCATCGCTTTGATCAGCCGTTTTGTAGACTTTTGAAATCCCCTCCAGTCTTTGACACACTTGTCTGTTGCCAAAGGGGGAATGGTTTGGGATGGGGGGAGCGGGAATGGTTAGGGAGGCGGGAGCGGGAATGGTTTGGGAGGAGGGAGCGGGGGAGGGGGTAGCGGGAATGGTTTGGGATGGGGGGAGAGGGAATGGTTTGGGAGGAGGGAGCGGGGGAAGGGGGTAGCGGGAATGGTTGGGGAGGCGGGAGAGGGAATGAGGTGGGAGGGAGGGAGGGAGAGAAATCTCGTTCAACACCCGCGGGTGGAGCCGCTCGCAGTGTTGATGAACTGGTGAACCCAGATTATATCTGGTCTGAGTAGAGAGCTCGAGTCTCAAGTGAAACGTAACACGTCCCAAAGGAAGACATGCTTCGAACACTTAACATTTCACTCATTTGGGCTTTTAGATTACAATGCCCTGCTTAAAATAACGTTGCAAACCCGGTTCCACAAGCTTTGCTTTGTGGGTTAAAGTCGCACCTATTAGGATAATGCTTTTGCAACTCCTGGTTGCTGCAGGCTGGTTGTGATCTCTTCCTTCCCTTTTTATTCCTCCCCCCACATCCCACCTCAGTTGGGAAATAAATATTCCTCCGCTCAAGGAAATCAATGCAATTAGTAACATCCTCAGTGCCCTTGTGGTTAGATTCATGTGATGTGACCTCCACTGTGATTTACTGCAACTGTGTTCCCTCTACTTGGGCTGTAACTCATTTTGTTTGTTTTAATGATTTGCTGTGTTCTGTTTTCTCTCTAACGGGATGTGGACTGGACAATCTGTCCTGATCGGCAGTGTGGGCAGCACAGTGATCCCCCCCCGGGGCTGGCCAATCTCCTCCCCCCGGGGCTGGCCAATCTCCCCCCCCCGGGCTGGCCAATCTCCCCCCCCCCCCCCCCCGGGGCTGGCCAATCTCCCCCCCCGGGCTGGCCAATCTCCCCCCCCCCCCCCCCCCCCCCCCCCCCCCCCCCCCCCCCCCCCCGGGCTGGCCAATCTCTCCCCCCCCCCCCCCCCCCCCCCCCGGGGCTGGCCAATCTCTCCCCCCCCCCCCCCCCCGGGGCTGGCCAATCCCCCTGCAGGTAGCTGCCCTGATGGCCCCTTGTTGCGAGCGAAGGTGTGCGGATTTTGGGCTGGGGTTAGGGTGTGATTCTCTCCTTCTGTTCCTTCCCATGGCCCCCACACACTTTGGACTGTTAGGGTTTCATTTGCCACTGTTGGCTGTGTATCCAGTCCTGTAACAATGAATTCGACTTGTGATTGAAGCATCGAGCCAGTCCCCTGCAGTCTGCTGTGTGTGTGCTGGGACACATGCCCGCTCTTGTCTCCAGGCTCTCCCGCAGTCTGAGGTGGATTATTCGGTATTCAAGACATGTCTTGACCAGTGGAATTAACTTCGCATCTCGCAGGATCAGGGGAGGGTGGGTGTATCTTGAGCTGTCTCCTCAACCAACAAGGCTGACTGTGTGAGCGAGCGTGGGCTGTGCCCCGACAGGAGCTGCTCTCGGGAGGGTGGACTCGCCACTAGCTCAGCCTGGGGCTGGCTCACTGCTAACGCTGCACGGTAAGAATCCGGAATTCATTCCCGGCCGCGGGCTGGCAGGTTTCACCTACAGCCGGTGCGATGATCCAAGCTGCTCACTGACCTCGCCCGCAGGAAGGGTCCGGTTCGGTCCAGCCCAGCCCAGCCCGGGCCAAGATGTAAGGTGTTGAGAGCAGGCTGTCTCTGTCCCTGAGAGACTGGTTGGGAGTGTGTGCTCTCCTGGGAGCCGCTGCTCTGACTCACTAACTTGGTGCACCGTCTGTGTATAAACTGTGTTTACAGTCAAACTGGGACTGAGTCCAGTGAAAGGACCATCTCAATACAGGCTGACATGAGAGGGAGGGAGGGAGGGGAGGGCGAGCGTCAGCGGACCCTGCCGAACCATCATCTCTTCTCTTGTGACCGAACAATGTGTGCTTTCCAGTAGATACTGACTGACTGATTTAATCCCTGACAATAGGCTGCTTTGCACTAATGAGTACAGGTTGCCCGGCAGAGTGCTCAGTTGTCTGATCGAAGGAGCAGCGTCGGTTTGTCGAGCTGCAGCGAGCTGGTAAACACGGCTGTGTCTTGTCGCTGTACCGTGAGGGCGGCTTTAGACAGAGCGGCGACTTCCCGGTGCCCGGGGAGGTCGGCGGAACCTCTCGGTGCTTCATAGACTCCAGCGGGTGGAGGAAGATTGCTAAACGGCTTCTCCCCCCTCTCTCTCTCTCTCTTGTGGCTATGAGTGCGATGCTGTTGGTGAATTTGTCTGTTCAGCAGCTGATCTGAATTTTGTCTACATCTTTGGTGCCGCTCGGGGACAGTGCAGGTGAGGTGGCGAGGAAACTTCATTGGCTGTGAAGCGCTTTGGGACATCCGGTGGTCGTGAAAGGCGCTATAAAAATGCAAGTCTTTCTTTGATGATGAGAAGGGTTGAACAAAGTGGCTCTAAGAGTATCAGCGGCAGTTCTGTCTGATGCACCGTACAGGGGGTTGGTCACTGTTCATGGTCTACCAGCCCACTGAAAAACATTGTTGAAAAGCTGCTCCAAGTATTGGATGGTGGACATATGGCTCTGTATTTTGAGTACTGTGGTGTGTGTATATATACACTATTTCAAAATCTAGAGCTGGTCGTCAATGCTAGTCTTTTGTTTGGAAGCTGGTTCTCTGTCATTTGGCAAAGTACTTGGAGAAATCATAATGACCATCTCATGAGATTGGATTGCCTGCAGATAGGATTTTCATGTTTTTGTACTTCTTGCAGCAGGAGTTTAAAAATAGTATAGCTCTGTCGAACTTTTTTTTTAAATGTAAAAATGTGTGATTTTTGTGGAGCTGTGGAGAAGTTTTGCCTGTGGGTAAACACAGCTACAATAATTGCAGGGTGTATCTTCAACAGGTATATTTATTTACAATGCTTTGGTGCATACTTTTAAAATTGTAACGTGCCTCTTGCACTAAATTGCAAGGTTCAAAATCTCCTCTGAATTGTCTCCTTTTACAGTGCCGTCCGATCTATCCTTTGAAGAGAGAGAAGAGCTGGAAAACATTAGACGGAGGAAAAAGGAACTGATGGCTGACATTGAGGTGGGTTGGCTTGACTTCGGAACATGGTTTAATCTCTGTAACCTCCTCCTGCTCTCTCCGATGTCTGCGTTCCTTCAGCTCTGGCCTCTTGCGCATCCCCCACTTCCTTTGCCCCACCATTGGTGGCCGTGCCTTCAGCTGCCTGGGCCCTAAACTTTGGAATTCCCTCCCTAAACATCTCCGCCTCCCTCTCCTTTTTAAGACACTGCTTAAAACCTACCTCTTTGACCAAACATTTAGTCACCTGTCCAAATATTTCCATTGGCTCAGTGTCGATTTTGGTTTTGTCTGGTTACGCTCCTGTGAAGCGCCCTGGGACGTTTTACAACGTTAAAGGCGCTATATAAATGCAAGTTGTTGCTGTAATGAGGCCCATGTCTTGTGCGTGCATATTTTTATCTTGATTACGCGTTGTGTGGCTACACATCTGTTATCATAGACTCAGTTTGCAGCAAGGTCAAATTGAATTTGGGTATATTGATTTTAAACTTGATTCGATCTCCTTGGCATTAATGCGCAACTCTGTTGTGAGCTAGGAAAATGGTTTCAAATTAATGAACGAGTGTGAGTGTGACATCTGCATTGAAATGGACCAAAGCTCTGAACAAAGCCACATCTAAAAATGCAGCATCATTGAGAATGTGCTTATGTTTTCTGTCTCTGTAGCAACCACACTTAGAAGCATATTTGCAGCGGATTACATTTTATTTGAAGTGACAGCAGCAACATTTTTGTGTCTGCTGTGCGCATAGTGTTTGCATTCCCTGTATTTTTATGTATGCTGTTTGCAAAATCTGCACGGGCAAATGTAACCCTTCCAAATCATAGCTGAGGATCCTGGACCATGTTGGTGATTTTTTAAAAAATTTGTTCTTGGAATGTGGGCATCGCTGGCAAGGCTTTGTTTATTGGCCATCCCTGGTTGCCTTGAGAAGGTGGTGGGGAGCCACCTCCTTGAATCTCTGCAGTCCTCACGGGTCTTATTTATGTATGCATAGTTTTACAGCTTTAAAATAACATCCTTTCATTTAAAAAAAAAGAAAATTGTGTCTCTGCTCTTTTACACCTTTTTGAAGTTTTGCCATTTAGTGCATATTTCCTCCTTATTCTCCCTGTGAAAATGTATCACTTCACATTTTTCCACATTAACTTTAATCTGCCATCTATCTGCTCGAATGATTAACTTGTCTTTCTCCTGAATTCTCTATAGTTGTCTATTTTCTAATTGCACCAGCCCCGCATGAAAAAAACATTACAGCAGCTTCCTGGTCTTTAAACACATTTATAACGCAGTTGGATTTTATCTGAATGTATGTTGTATACAGTACACCCCACCCTCCTTCTAGGGCAAACACCAATATAAGACAGTCGTACCTTTCACAAGGTGCATTCTACACCTATTGTGTTGTGGGTGTTCCGTTGGCATGCGCTGTAACTATGGCAAGTGATGTGTCACTCATAAGCTGTCATTTTCACTGCCTCCTTTATGCAAAATAGTGATACTTTGGAAACCAATCTCGCTACATGTGGTAGATGTAGAAATCTAACGGGATGCAGTGCTGTCCAATTCACCCACCCTCACTGACAGCAACAATAGTTGGAAAATGGAGTGCATCTCAAATCATTCACCTTGAGTAAATTTCCGGTACTTTGCCCCAAATTTCCTCTTTGCGTTGTCTTATCGCTTTACGATTCTTGCTCTTAATTTTATCCTAGGCGAGTAGGTTTGAATCCCCGGGAGAGGGAGAAGAGGGGAGTGATTTATTTTGTGGTATTGTCTGTCTACAGCTGCTTGCCACATGAATAAGGTTTGCTTTATTGGATTTTGTATTTCATCAGTGACATCATCTTTTGAGGCGTCAGGATTCTTTTTGGAAATAGACTTGCCGGAGGTGTATGCGCATCGCATTTGTCTGCCTTTTAAGCTATCTTGTAAAACTGCAATTCAGTGTTTTGTAGGTTTAATATTTAAATGTCTGTTTTACAGAGGTTGAAAGATGAGATAGCCGAAGTAATGAGTGAGATTGAGACTCTGACTTGTACTGATGAAAGGTGAGTTGGCCATTTATATTTCAACATTGCTGAACACTGATTTATTAAGGAGGACATGTAAGTGCGTGCGTGTGTGTCTGTGCATGCACGTGCGTGTGCCTGCGTGCGTGTGCATGTCTGCGCGCGTCTCTGTGCGCGATGTAAAAATATAAGCATGAATGCTTTTTAAATCTGTGCGAAGAAAATGCTGTTGATGCTTTTGTTAATGTTTTACTGGAGACCCTAAGGCTTGGCACAGATTGCTAGCTTAAAATAAAACAGACCTAATTTCCATTAATCGACAAAATACAAATGCACCAGTTCTCCCCCCTCCCCCCAATTCTGTTCCGCAAATACGAATTGAATTAAGTCAAATTTCCTCCTGTAGGAAGTTCTCTTTCCCGATAGAAATGTTACAGATATTGATCTCTACATTTTACCCTGCTATGAGAGATTTATAGCTATTCTAATGATGAGCATTGGCTACATTTTGCAGCTAAATTGTGTTTATCTAAATGCCCTTCGTCAGTATGTGGGAGGCCTGCATGTGTGGATTATAGCAAACAATTTTTTTTCTGGTGTTTAGCACTGAATTGATTTAGTTGTAATGCGTGACCAATGCTTAATGCTGGAGTATGTCGCTGGACCTGTAATTTAAATGTTTCTCCCATCTAGGAGCTAACGTGGGGGTTGGCGGAGGAGGAGGGAGATGGCACAGACCCTAATGCTCGCAATTTTTAAGATATTTCCGCATTTGTGTCTTGTGTCTGTATAGCGCCTAAGCCACATAGCCAGCAAGGTTCTATGTTCAACAACAATGACGTCCATTTATATAGCACCTTTAACGTAGTAAAACATCCCGAGGCGCTTCACAGGAGCGCATTCAACAAAATTTGACCCTGAGCCAAATAAGGAGATATTAGGACAGGTGCTTGGTCAAAGAGGGAGGATTTAAGGAGCGTCTTAAAGGAGGAAAGAGGCGGAGAGGTTTAGGGAGGGAATTTCAGAGCGTAGGACCCAGGCATCTGTAGGCTCAGCCGCCAATGGTGGAGCGACAGAAATCAGGCATGCGCAAGTTGTAGGGCTGGAGGAGATTAGAGATGGGGGTGAGGCCACGGAGGGATTTGAACACCAAGGATGAGTGTTTTAAAATCAAGGCGTTGCTGGACTGGAAGCCAATGTAGGTCAGCGAGCGTGGGGGTGATGGGTTCATCTCCATTCTGTGCCGAGTTAGGCAATTGTAGCTGAATAGTGGAAGGGGCACCTCATTGCCTTGAGTTTCGCTCTTCCCAGTGAAGAACTAGCCAGGTTTCTCCACGAGATCATGACTGATCTCACTCGCTGTCCAGCGGCCCCTGTTGGAAGTGGGTGCTTGGACATTGGGTAACGAGAGCCTGTGAGGTTCCTCCGTGTAGATAAAGCTCGCCAACATTAACACCGCTTTAGAAACGCATGAAACATGACCTCCACTGTTGGGTAGCAGCAGTTTCCTGTTGACTGTGGAACAGACTCCACCATGAGTTCCCACGAGAGGAGGGATAGGGAAGATAAAACTGTGTGGCAGAGGGGAGTGGGGGGGGAAGAAAAGCGAGAAATTAGAAGGGAAAGAATGTCGGATATGTAGTCTTCTGATGCTAGTTTCTGCTCTTGGCTTCTGAGCTTCTGCCAAAAAATCAGAATTGAGCGCTAGGCAACAGAGGTCAGTGAAGTGTGTTTTAATTTTGGCACACCTCCAGTTTTACATTACCAAAAAAGAATTGCCCACCTGCCTTAATTGGCTTGAGTTTCTCCTGTCAGTATCTCAGCCGCACAGTCCAGGAAGATCCCAGTTTTGATTCCCAGTATGTGCCGCGTGTACTGATCCTGGCTTGGGATAGCACCGGATGACTTTGGTGCCCATGGATTACGGCTGGTCATTGCTGGGGGTGCAGTGCATGCCAAAAGAAGGGCAGGGAAATGGCCTCAAACCGCAGGGTTGCCTCGGATGGTTTCGGTGCCTCTAGATTAAGTGGGGGAAGAACGGCTCCGGGTTTCTACTCCCCTCACTGGAGACGGGCTGTGTGGCGGGCACTCTGTGAGGGTAACATGGGTGTGGTACCAGAGGGTGACCTGCCAGTGGATCCAAACCCAGACAGACTGCACCCAGACACACAGCATTGACTCATTCCCTGAGCCCTGCAGTTTCCTGGCGGAACAGAAACTGCTGCCAATTCAGGGAAACTTTGGGAAATTTCTCTCTGACTCCCTAAGGCAGCCGAAGTGGGCTGCGGGAGACTGCAGTAGCCTTATAATCTCAATCGCAACTAGCTAGTTTATGCTCCACACGAGCTACATCTAACCCTATCAACATATCCTTCTATTCCTTTCTCCCTCGTACTTATTTAGCTTCCCCTTAAATGCATTTTCACCCCACCACTCCAAGTGGTAGCGAGTTCTACATTTTCACCACTGAGTAAAGAAATGTCTCTTTACTGAGGAAGGTGTCAAGTTACCTTTTATTAAAAGAACTGTAATGAATCCACCCACTGCATGCGGTAGTCTGTTCTAGACCCTAATCTGTGATGGAGAAAGCCTTCCTGACATTCAACCCAACTATTTGCCTATTGATTTTTATATGCCTGGCCTCTAGTCCTACCACCCCAATCCATCTCAAATGACACTCCTAACTGGTCTGAGTCCAACCTCTTCATTTTTTTAAAAAAAAACCTCAATCCTATTCAGTCTAAACCTGCATTTCTCTGAAGGAAACAGACCTGACTCTTGGAGCCTATTGTCCTAACTTAGGAACCCCTGGGCCAGGTATCATTCTGGCTGCCCTCCTCTGCACCCTCTCCAGAGCCTCAGTATTCGTCCCCACACGTGAGGGCTAAACTACAGGGTTGCCTCGGATGGTTTGGGCTTCTCTAGGTTAAGGGGGGGTGGGGGTTGGTGAAGGACTCCGGGTTTCTACTCTCCTCATTGGAGACGGTCTGTGTGGTGGGCACTCACTCACGTGCCCACTGTGGGGGTAACATGGGTGTGGTACCAGAGGGTGACTTCTGCCAGTGGATCCAGACCTGAGCAGGATAGGAGGGGAGGAAACTGACAACAGAAAATTGTGAAGGCGGGGGGCGGTGGGGGAAATATTCGATGCATCTTCTACCACTCTAAACAGGCTCTGTGCTTTACAGCCATGTTATTTGAATCAAGCTGATTGTGTGTTGGTGTTAAATGGTGTCAGGGTCAGGTCTTAAAACCTATTACCGTAATGACAGTAGACGGTGTGATCCATGACTGGTTAACATCGAGTCCCGGGCAGGGTTTACGTAACCCGGGCATCCTCCGAAAACACGGGCGGCTGAGCCCCTGGGGGAGGGGAGGGGAGGGGAGGGGGAACCCCTCCGATGGAGGAAACTCCATCAAAAGGCGGGTGAGCCAATCGTTGACTGAGACCGCGACCTCCGCAACCTGCAAGTGACCGGGCCCCAGTACAGAACGGGTCAATGAAAGAGCGACTGTGGACCGTCCCAAACACAGCCCCAGGGTTCAGGTCCCTGCATTGAAGAGGTGAGGAGGACAGTGACAGGGGCTGCGGTGAAGGTCAACCCATGATGGCGATGATGTGAACTCGTAAGTAGAGGGATAAAAGCATGGAATTCCTCACTTTTTTTCTTTTGTAAATACATCTACAGTAAAACGACACAAAGGAACAAACAAATGGCGATGGGAAGAAAGAAATTCAACATGGATCCCAAGAAGGTGATGGATATTTTATTGTGGCTTATCAGCCAATTTAGTTCTGTGATTTAATATTTTGTTTCCATTCGCAGATCTGTATTTTTTGTCTGCTCCAAGTTGACATTGGAATGACGTGCCCTCGGCTGTGGCCCACCGTATATCTTACTCCATTGGCACGTTGCGATATAAATAAAATAAAAGTGGAATGCTTGTGCCACAGAATGGGATTTCATTTGGATTGGAATCTCTCTGCTTCTAAAATCTAAATCATTCCCGATCTTAGGTTCAGAAATCGGTTGTTGTCGACCCCTGTCAAATGTCACTACGTGTGGTGATCTCCTACTTTGTAAAAATGTGGAGCTATTTTGGTCGTTTTATCTCCTTGCTGTTTTTGGGAGCTTGCTGTGGGCAAATTGGCTGCCGTGTTTCCTACATTACAACAGCGACTACACTCATGAAGACAATTTTCTCTCTTCCCCCACCCCCCGTAGCCACTTGTGTGGGTTCAAGTCCCTCTCCAGACACCTGAGCACATAATCCAGGCCGACACTCCAGTGCAGCACTGAGGGAGTGCTGCACTGTCAGAGGTGCCGTCTTACGGATGAGACGTTAAACCGAGGCCCCATTTGCCCCCCTCAGGTGGACGTAAAAGATCCCACGGCCACTATTCAAAGAAGAGCAGGGGAGTTCTCCCCGGTGTCCTGGCCAATATTTATCCCTCAACCAACATCACTATAAAAAACAGATTATCTGGTCGTTATCACATTGCTGTTTGTGGGAGCTTGCTGTGCGCAAATTGGCTGCCGCGTTTCCCACATTACAACAGTAACTACACTTCAACAGTACTTCATTGGCTGTAAAGCGCTTTGGGGCGTCCTGAGGTTGTGAAAGGCGCTGTAGAAATGCAAGTTCTTTCTATCTTTCCACCTGAATCACTTGCCAATCACAATTCTCACCCCAACATTTTCCTGCCACCATTTTAAAATCACTTAAATTGACTTTTTTTTCTTTTTAAAAAAAAACACTTAATTTTTGCTGTGCTTTTTTTTTTTTTACATTGAATTGTGTGTCTGCTGAAATACCCAAGGCCATTTTAATCAGAAGCTGATATTGGAACGTGGGCTGACGATAGTGAAGCTGTTGCACACGGTATGCTGTAATCCGGGGGGTTTAGGGGGTTGGGTGTGGGTTGTTGGATTGCCTAAAACTTGACCGCAGTAGTTCATGAATGACCTCTGAACCCCAAAAAGTTGGGTTCAGACCCATTCGGTGTTCGCAGTCTGAGGGCAGAGGCTAAACCTGACCTATTTTAATTACATAAACTAGGCTTGTATTCCTTGGAATATAGAAGGTTAAGGGGTGATTTGATTGAGGTTTTTATTATTTGGAAAGGAATTGATGGGGTAGATAGAGAGAAACTTTTTCCACTGGTCGGGGGGGTGGGGGGAGTCCAGGACAAGGGGACATAACCTTAAAATCAGAGCCAGGCCGTTCAGGAGAGAAGTTGGGAAACACTTCTTCACGTGGTAGAAATGTAGATCTCTCTCCCACAAGAAGCAGTAGAGGCTAGCTCAATTAATAATTTTAAATCTGAGATTGATAGATTTTTGCTAGCCAAGGATATTAAGGGATGTGGAGCCAAGGCGGGTGGGTGGAGTTAGGATACAGATTAGTCATGATATTGAATGGTGGAACAGGCTCGAGGGGCTGAATGGCCTCCTCTTGTTCCTATATTGTACCTCCCACTTCAGCTCCCTACATCTCTAGTGACACCGCGGGAAGCCTCAGGTTCGAGAGCCCCAGGCCTGGAGACCGCACAAAGCTGGTTGCTGCCAAAGACCAGCCTCTGGTGGTAAGGTTTCAAACACTGAAGGGGGAGGCGGGGAGGCAAGAGGGGAATCGGAATTTAGTGCGTGTGTATATATTTTGGGAATTTGCAGCGTCCCTTTTAAAGAGGGATGGAAGAACCTTGGGAATGCCTGAGAAGTGGGAAGTTTTTGTGGAATGTCAAAAGCAAGATGCTGAGGGTTGATGGAGCCTCTCGAGGATGAACGGGGGAAAGCGGTGCGAATAAATAACCTCACAGCACTGGAAGGATTGCAGCATTTCCTAATCCGCTAACCAAACTGCCACTCGGGTTTCCACAGAATATTTCAGAAAGTCGAGGGCAATTTTAAATGTAGAGTGTGCCCTGGCCCAACTAAAGAACCAGGAAGGCTTTGATTGAAATCCAGGATATTGGAACGCTGGGAGTCTTGTTGATGTGATTCCAGTACTTCAGGAAAGAGGAGAGGAATGGGCATGGGCATTGCAGGTTACCTAACTTGAGATGGGCAAGATGCCATTGCCCGTAGAAAAGGCAATTGAGTATTAAAAGTAGATTGAAGATGCAGTTGACACTTGGCCCGTTTGAACTCTTCCTTCCAGTACACCAACCCTACCATATTTCGATTGCAGCATCTAGCTGTTTCTTAAACCAGTCTAGTGTTTTAGCTTCAGTCATTCTCCCTGGTAAACTAATGTTGATTTTTATCCTTTTTCCCCCCCTCCCCACCTCTTTGTGTAAAATATTACTTCCCACCATATTGACTTGTGAAACTGAAGGTAATCAACAACAACAACTTGCATTTATATAGCGCCCTTAACATAGTGAAATGTCCCAAGGCTCTTCACAGGAGTGATTATCAGACAATATGTGACACTGAGTCACACAAGGAGATATTAGGACAGATGACTTGGGTTTTAAGGAGCGTCTTAAAGGAGGAGCGAGAGGTTTAGGGAGGGAATTGCAGAGCTTAGGGCCCAGGCAGCTGAAGGCACGGCCGACAATGGTGGAGCGATTTTAAAAACAGGCATGCGAAGAGGCCAGAATTGGAGGAGCACTGAGATCTCTGAGGGTTATAGGGCTGGAGGAGGTTAGAGATGGGGATGGGGCGAGGCCACGGAGGGATTTGTACACAAGAATTTTAAAATTGAGGCGTTGCTGGACTTGTAGCCAATGTAGGTCAGCGTCGTAAATGTAATCAACGTCATGGTTTGTAAAAGGGTTTGTCCCTATAATAATATTTTGTTCCCACTTTAATGGAGAACATAACCGGAAAAGGTGGGTGGGATGTCTTCGTGTCTATCTGCCACTGGAGGGCACTGGATGAGGTGGCTTGCAGCGGACGTGCAGGAAACCTGAGGGATCGTGGAATTGAGGGTTGTGTGAAATTTGAATATATCGTTTAAGGTATTTTGCATTTTGGTTCCAGAAGATGGCAATGAGTTGAGATTATCTTTTTTTCAAGGTTCAGTACTTTGTAACACAGGAACAGGAGGAGGCCATTCAGCCCCTCGAGCCTGTTCCGCCATTCAATTGGATCATGGCTGATCTGTATCTTAACTCCATCTGCCCACCTTTACTCCATGTCCCTCAATACCTTTGCCCAACAAAAATCTCTCAATCTCAGTTTTGAAATTTTCAATTGACTTCATGCAGCTTTTAAGGGAGAAGGGGCAAGATTAAAGGGTCCCTTCAGAATCCAACGCACTAAAACTTGAAACTTTCCATTTATGCGGGATGATCCCAGTTTACCACTTGGGCTGACAACTTTAACAAGTTTGCGTGTCTGTTGCTGTAATGAGATATTTAAGAAGTTCAAAAGATGGAATTTAAATGTGTTTTTTTTTAAGCAATTGTCTACTTTGGTGAGTCATTGTTAACCTCAGTACAGCAGTTCTCCGCCCCCACCTTCCGAAGGCAGCCACTTGTGTCTGGTGTTTCCATGGGCGGCGACGGCCCTTGCCCAAGCGGCTGCTCTTCATACCTGCGCCTAGGTATGTAGGTAGTAAATGCTGGCGTGCTATTTAACTGTGGGGGCATCGTGGCCAAGCCCAATCCTGTCCTTGCCTGAGATTACTCACGGTGCAGAAGGTTGATCCGTAGCCCCTTTCTAATAGAAGCTTTTACTACAAACTATGACACTCAAACCATTGAATTTCAAATCCTGTTTTTACAGACCAAGTTCTGAAGGTCATCGACCTGAAACGTTAACTCTGTTTCTCTCTTCACAGATGCTGCCTGACCTACTGTGTATCTCCAGCAGTTTCTGTTTTTATTTCTGTTTAGAACTTTGTTGCAGCATTGGTCCTGAACCCTGTCTATTGGGGCCCGTCTACCGGGGAATGTCTACTGTTAAAGCTACTTTTTGGCTCTTTCAGTTGTTGTTGAGTCTTACTAACCAGGATGTCATGGTTCAATTTCTCCTCATCCGGTAACTCGGTCTCGAGGCAATCTTGGGGAGCTTCAGTTGTCCTTCGTACTGCCAGGCTAGAGAGGAGGTAATCCCCCCCGGAACCTTCCGGGCAGCCCAAGATTTCTGCGCCTGATTGCAATTTGGTGATCCCTGCTGGAAACTGATGAGTGTGTGGCTGTCGGGTGAGAGCGAGGGTTAGGCTGTGCAACTCCCACAGTCAAATAGCTTGCCAGGACTTGCTGTCCAAGCTCACCTGTGCACAGATGGTCATTTGGATGAGGTGCCCCTGCAACTGTGTCCCACAACCTTCAGGAAAGGTGAGGGGCGAAACCTTCCCACCTTGGTCAGAGGCTGTCATTTCATGTTGGGATTGTTCTGACGCTTGTTTTCTCTGATTGCAGGGTATACAGTTTCTATTAGAAAATGATCTGCTCCAGAACACTCCTGAAGACATCGCCCAGTTTCTATACAAGGGAGAAGGGTTAAATAAAACAGTCATTGGTGACTATCTGGGTGAAAGGTAAGTATCTGCTCATTTGACAGACTGCAGTAGGAACTTATGTGCAGAGAGTTGGCTAATGCTATTGACTGGTGTTGTGGACCAGCAGCTGTGCACAGTGTGCATGTTTTTTATAATCGATACACTGTGGAGTGTGGTGTGTGAGGGGGGTGTGTGTGTTGTGGGGTGTGTGTGGATCAGCGTTCATTCGACCGCAGCGCAAACAGTAAACATCATGGTGCATATTCCAATTGTAAACAAAGACTATATAATGCCCCCGACAGATTTGCGCACGATTATGTAATAGGAATCATGAAGGAATATTTAATGCAGAAGTAACATTATTCTGTTGTTCAAACATCTATCAAATATTGTTTTAAAAAGGAAATTTTAGAGGTCTTCAAAATTCTGAGGGGTTTTGATAAGAGTACATCGGGAAAAACTGTGTCCACTGGCAGGAGGGTCAGGAGACAGATTTAAGGTCATTGGCAAAAGAACCAGAGGGAAATGAGGAGAATCTTTTTACACAGCGAGTTGTTGTGATCTGGAACGCGCTGCCTGAAAGGGTGGTGGAAGCAGATTCAATAGTAACTTTCGAAAGGAAATTGGATAAATACTTGAAAATGAAAATTTGCAGGGCTATTGGGAAAGAGCAGTGGGGAGAGGGACTAATTGGAGAGCTCTTTCAAAGAGCCGGCACAGGCACAATGGGCTGAATGGCCTCCTTCTGTGCTTTAGGATTTTATGAAGTAATCCTGATTTTGTTAGAATTTATTCTGATGATGTTTAATGCCTTGTATATTTTTTCTCTTTTTATTGCAGAGATGAATTTAACCTTAAGGTTCTTCAAGCATTTGTTGAGCTTCACGAGTTTGCTGACCTTAATCTAGTGCAGGCCCTGAGGTTTGTGCTTTTTAAAAAAAAAAATGCTGATGTAGAAGTTTAGAATTATTGTAAATCCAGTGGATCTGATGAACATTCTTGTCACTGGGTTTATAATCGCCCTCAAATAGAGTGTCCTATCATTTCACAGCTTCCTGTATAATAATTGTTTTCTTCTTAGTTGATGAGTATTAATTGGGAAATCTTTTATATAAAAAACAAACTTTTGAAACACTTGATAGGGAGGGGGCGGAGAATAGGGGAACAGAGTGGGTATATCGTGCTAACTTGGCTCAGTGGGTAGCGCTCTCGCCTCCGAGACAGAAGGTCGTGGGTTCAAGTCCCACTCCAGGGACTTGAGCACAAAAATCTAGGCTGACATTCCAGTGCAGTGCTGAGGGAGCGGCTGCACTGTCGGAGGTGCCGTCTTTCTGATGAGACGTTTAACCGAGGCCCCGTCTGCTCTCTCAGGTGGATGTAAAAGATCCCATGGCCACTATTTCGAAGAAGAGCAGGGGAGTTCTCCCCGATGTCCAGGGGTGGGAGGAAGTGTAGTCCAGGTAGCTGTGGGAGTCAGTGGGCTTGTAGTAGATGTTTGTCGATAGCCGATCGCCAGAAATGGAGACAGAAGTCAAGGAAGGGAAAAGAAGAGTCAGAGATGGACCATGTGAAGGTGAGGGAAGGGTGGAAATTGGAAACAAAGTGAGTGAAATTTTTGAGTTCAGGGCGAGAGCAGGAAACGGCACCAATACAGTCATCAATAAAAGACATGATGTGGAGATGCCGGCGTTGGACTGGGGTGGACAAAAACGAGAAGTCGCACAACACCAGGTTATAGTCCAACAGATTTATTTAAAATTACAAGCTTTCGGAGCTGTCGCCCCTTCCTCAGGTGAGGGAGGGGACCTGAGTAGGACTGGAACAAAGAATGTTCCACATATCCCACGAAAAGGCAGGCATAGCTCAGACCCATGCGGGTTCCCATAGCAACACCTTTAATTTGGAGGAAGTGAGTGGAGTCAAAGGAGAAGTTGTTCAATGTGAGAACAAGTTCAGCCAGGCGAGGAGGGTGGTGGTGGATGGGGACTGGTTGGGCCTCTGTTCAAGGAAGAAGCGGAGCGCCCTCAGGCCTAAAGCAGATTATCTGGTCATTGTATAATTGCTGTTTTTGGGAGCTTGCAGTGCGAAAATTAGCTGCTGCTTTTCCTACATTACAACAGCGAATACGCTTCCTAAGTACTTCATTGGCTTTAAAGCGCTTTGGGACATCCTGAGGTCATGAAAGCTGCTGTACAACTGCAAGTTCTTTATGCAAGTAGGACTATTGCTCGTGTGGGAGATAAACACCAACATAGACTGTTTGGGCCTGATTTTGTGTTGTGATTTCTATGAATTAAAACAGGATACATACTGGGTGCGGCACTGCAATGCAAACCCATACTTCAGGAGATAATTTTTATATCACATCAGCAGCAAAATGTTGGGAATTTGGATGATCTGGTTCATGTTTTGTCCTGATGTACCTATGATTACACAAATTATATTGCAGAGAACACCGTGTGTATGTGTAGGAGGGATTGATTTCCATTATTTCTACATTTTATGCCAATCTGTTGAGTGATTTTTTTTTTAACCATGAATACTCGATAGGATGAGAGAGACAATGTTCTAGCGTAATGGTAGCTTCAAGCTGTTCAAGTAGCCAGAGATGGAACAATTTGTAGAGCTCGTAGCAATCAATAAGCCCCTGGCACCACTTCACTCTGAGCTTAATTGACTGACTGACTGAAGACTGCTGATGGAACAAGGTTCTGACAGCTGTCCATCTCTTTCTTTTTATGTGGTAGGCAGTTTCTGTGGAGCTTCAGGCTGCCGGGTGAGGCACAGAAAATCGATCGAATGATGGAAGCGTTTGCCTCCCGTTACTGCCAGTGCAATCCGGGGGTCTTCCAGTCAACAGGTTAGTTTGATTGACTCTTATTTGCTACTTATAGATATAATCATTTCTTGGCTTCACTTTTTTTTCCCCCTCTAGGTTTTTTCTTTGTTTTGCTGTACTTCCTTTCTGTGAAGTAGGGGAAGACACACATGGATTTTTGTTAGGCAAGGGTGTTGAGGGTTACGGAACCAAGATGGGTAAAAGGAGTTGAGATACAGATCAGCCACGATCTAATTGAATGGCGGAACAGGCTCGAGGGGCTGAATGGCCTCCTCCTGTTCCTATGCTACTTGATTACATCATGATCAGCAGCTAGGCACCTCAGTAACTTTTTAAAATGTGCTATTGAATTTTTCACCACACTTGACACATCTGGCTAATAACGGGAGACCTGAGCTTGTGTTTTATAAGCTAGCTTCTGTTGAGGCTACTGGATGAATTGGCTTCCACATCAATGCATTTTTTTTTTTACTGTCTCCAAATTTCCTCGGAGCAAAGATCCTTTTGGCAGTTTTGCCGTGGCAAGTCTAGAGGTTCAGAAGAAGACGGAATGAACGACTATCCCAGCAACCAGAAGCTGTGTGGTGGGGGGGGGGGGGGGAATGCACTCCTGATCGTTCGAGCATCTCGATCCTATTCCTGTCGTTGTGCCAAAAGCTGGATCTCTTCTTGAAAAGTCCCAGAAGATTCTGTTTTCGAGCTGGGCGGTGAAGTGAAACGAGAAGCAGCTAAAACTCTTACCAACAGGGAGGACTAATACCAGCCTGCATTAATGCAGCAAATTTTAATTTCACCCAACCTAACGATTGGGGGAGGAGGAGGAGGGAGGGAGGGACTGGAATGACGACGATAAGCTTGTCCCAAGTTAGAGCGTACCAGTTTAGGAAAAGGGTGATTGCAGGAACCAGGATATTGTGGGGATATTGACTAATGCTTGAAGTTTGTTCAACCCCAGAAGCTAAGAACTTAAAGATGTTGTTCAACTCCATGCCTCCTAATTATGTGTTGATTTAACTGTAGCAGCATGGATGGAAAGTTGGTTGACCGGCAACAAAGGGTTAGGGTTTATGGGTGTTGCTTTCGATACCATCCACACTCGACTATTCCATTGCTCTCCTGGCCGGCCTCTCTCCTTCCACCTACCATAACCTTGAGCTGATCCGAAACTCTGCTGCCCTTATCCACATCCTAGATCTTTCTATTCCACTCTAGTTTGAGAGTCTTGCCGTTCCTTTTTTATTTGTTTTTCCTTCACCTTTCCCTGCATTGAATTGCGTCTGTCTATTCCGCTAACCTGTCCCAAGTGGGCTTTATTGAAGGAGATCTTGCGTTTGATAATGTGCCATTTTTGTCCGTCATGCATGCTAAGAGTCAATGGACCCAGTGGCTGTAATTTCTCTGTATAGGAGGAGACATTAGGCTGTGGAAAATTGGCTTCCAGCCTCAACGCACCTAGGAAGTTAAATCTAATAAGCGCAGTGTGTTGTGACAACACAAATCCTGTGTGCGACTGTCGTGCCCGCTCTTGTTGCTGGTTAGCATTCTCCTCACCATTTTACCTCTACAAACATATCCTCCCTGTTCAGCCTGGCGTTTGTTGATTTATTTGTAGTGATAACAGCCCTGTGCGTGTGTAAAAAGTATAATTCCTGGAAATTCCCTCTCTCCCTCTGGGGTTTGGTTAGTTAATGCTGTCCGAATGTCAGTAGTATTTGGCCTTGTCTGCATTATCTATAATAATCCCTTTCAAACCAGCTCCAGATCTCCTTTACCCGTCGTCATCCCCCCCACTCCCCGCCTTTTCCATGTTTTACTAACTCTCCTAGGATTTCTCTGGGCCAGCAGTTGCTTTGACTTGTCCCTGGGCACATTATGACTCAGTAGAGAGGAGGAGCGCTTGGGTCTACCTAAGCTTTTCCTTTCATTTTCCGTGATTAACATCTGCCCTTACTCCTTCCACTACAACAGTGACCACACTTCAAAAGTACATCATTGGCTGTAACGCTCTCTGGGACATCCTGGGGTCATGAAAGGTGCTATAGAAATGCAAGTTCGTTCTTTCCAGACCCGACCAAATCCAGTTGACTTCCAATAGACGGACTATGCCCGCCCTACGACCAACAATATTGCCTCTTGGCAAGATGATGCTACATGAGGTTTGCAGTATGAGCACAATCTACACCACTTACATTGCATGATTGAAGCTGGAATCGCCACAATCAGAAGGTCATGGGTTCAAGTCTCACTCCAGAGACTTGAGCACATAATCCAGTCTGACACTCCAGTGCAGTGCTGAGGGAACGCTGTACTGTCGGATCAGACGTTAAAGCAAGGCCTCGTCTGCCCTCTCGAGTGGATATGAAAGATCCCACGGCCAGTATTTTGAAGAAGAGCAGGGGAGTTCTCGCCGTTGTCCTGGGCAATATTTATCCCTCAACCAACATCACTAAACTGATTATCTGGTCATTTATCACATTGCTGTTTGTGAGAGCTTGCTGTGCGCAAATTGGCTGCCGCGTTTCCCACATTACGACAGTGACTACACTTCAAAACATTTCTTCATTGGCTGTAAAGCCCTTCGGGACTCTTGAGGTTGTGAAAGGTGCTATAGAAATGAAAGTTCTCTAATCCGTTGCAGTCTAGTTAAACGTTATCTGTAGGTCGGAGGAACGGACTCTACTACAAGAACTGGGTTGCTTGTAACATAATTTCCCTCCCAAATTAGATTAATTCAGAAATGCAGTTTGTTCTGTTGCTGACCTGCCCTTACCCCAGGGTCTGAGCTCTGGAGTTGGCAGGAACTTGGGTCAGCAGGATAAGTAAATACTCCGGGTGCTTCCTGATCTCGGATTTAAAACAGATGGTGCAGACACACACTCTATATATTCTCATACAAGCATATATAAACAGCAAGGCCTCTTGTAAAGTGTACAGGCTACGTAAATGTGCATTCTTTCCTTTTCTCTTCCACAGTAGGTGACTTTATTAAATATACAACGGTACCTTTTTAGTTTTGTGACCAATAATCTTATTTTTAATTCATTCTCTGGATGTGGGCATCCCTGGCAAGGCCAGCATTTATTGCCCATCCCTAATTGCCCTACAGAAGGTGGTGGTGAGTCGCTTTCTTGAACCGCTGCAGTCCGTGTGGTGAAGGTACTCCCACAGTGCTGTTAGGGAGGGAGTTCCAGGATTTTGACCCAGCGACGATGAAGGAACGTCGATATATTTCCAAGCCAGGATGGTGTGTGACTTGGAGGGGAACTTGGAGGTGGTGGTGTTCCCATGCACCTGCTACCCTTGTCCTTCTAGGTGGCAGGTTCGGGTTTACTACTCACTGTTGTTGATGTCTCATTTTCACAAATGTCCGCCTTTTTTAAGAACTCTTTTCAGAAACCACACCCTCTATTGGTTACTTACTCATTCGTAATTTACAACATTACTCCCCCTGCTTCACTGTGGCTGGTGCTGGGGGCCGTTCCGCAGGCCCCAGCCGCTCTCCAGGACTTGTCCCAACAGACATCCCCGAACTTTGGCCGGCTATTCAACTACAGGGCACATCTCCGCTGAGCCTGATCCTGTCCCGCACACGCTCAGACCTTACTGGATAAGGATCGGAGTTGGGAATCGCAGTCAAATTTCTCTTCCTCTTCCCTCTCCTCCCTCAACTCCCCCCCCCCCCCCAAAAGAAGCATCACGGTAACGGCCGCCTCTGTCGAGATCAACTCACTCGGCAAACACAAGGAATGGTTTGTGTGGCTCAGTACCACAACCCAGTGGACTTGCCTAGGCCCTAAGCTCTGGAATTCCCTCCCTAAACCTCGCTCTCCTCCTTAATGCTGCTTAAAACCTACCCCTTTGACGAAGCTTTTGGTCGCCTGTCCTAATATCTGCTTCTTTGGTGTCAATTGGAGTGGAGGTCTTTAGCACTAGCACTTTATTTTAATTGATCACTTTTCCTCCTTAATTCTGCTTTTCAGTATTAACAAATGCTCAAGTATAAACATCATGACTGAATCTTTAAAGACATTTGCAGCTTTCCTGATGATCCAGAGGTGTCCCCAGTTACCCCCGGGTCTCTGCTGCGTTAGCTGATCTCTGGCCAGGGGCAGTGGTCGGCATGCAACAGCTGGTCGGAGGAGGGCTGCCCTTGGGTGAGGGGACGGACAATCTGGGCCGGGTTCCCGGTTCCTGATCGCAATCCACAGTCTCCTGACCCGGGGGCTATGGAGGTCAACCACCACCTGCGGGACTGTGCGGCAGCAAGGGAGTCGATGACTGGAGGAAGAGCGATGAGGAAGCGGGATAGGAAATGTCAGAGCTCTTTAGCAGTACAGTAAAACTCGTCTACACTCCACTCGACACCGCTGACACTAACATTCTTTATTTTAGAAGCAGTCATTAAATCCAGCTACCGAGGGGGAAGAAAACAATAGTAAAACATTTTGGTTTAGTTTTGAAGCCTGTAATTTAATCTGTTTCTGTTTGGAAGCCTAAGTTTTCGTCTGGACCTCTTCCCCGCCCCTGATCTGAATCTCCAAAGAAAAGATAAACAATGTTTTCGTGGAAGGGTTGCTTCTGTGTACAAACACCTTCACAAACCCCCCTGGGTCAGATTCCCTAATGTGGCACCACATCAAACCAGCAGCTGTCGTTCAGAATGGTTTTGAAGAAGAATAGTGCCTAAAATCTCACCTTTCTCTCCCTGACTGACTGGCTGTGCGTTTGTAGCATGTTCTGTTTATCTTTTCGATTCTCAATATTTGTAGCTTTTCTTTTCATTTCTCTTTTTGGGGCTGGTTTTGAGAGAGTCATTTGGGGTTTTTTCCTGAAGTTTGTACCTCGGGTGTCGGCTGTGGCTCAGTGGGTAGCGTTCTTGTCTCTGAGTCAGAAGGTTGTGGGTTCAAGCCCCACTCCAGAGACTTGAGCACCAAATCTAGGCCGACTCTCCAGCGCAGTGCTGAGGGAGCGCTGCGCTGTCAGAGGTGCCGTCTTTGGGATGAGACGTGAAAGATCCCACGGCACTATTGCGAAGAGGAGCAGGGGCGTTCTCCCCAGTGTCCTGACCAATATTTATCCCTCAATCAACACCACAAACAGGTTATCTGGTCATTATCACATTGCTGTTTGTGGGAGCTTGCTGTGCGCAAATTGGCTGCGTGTTTCCTACATTACAACAGTGACTACACTTCAAAAAGTACTTCATTGGCTGTAAAGCGCTCTGGGACGTCCTGAGGTCGAGAAAGGCGCTATAGAAATGCACGTTCTTTCCTCCTTGTGCTGTACAATATTTGGTGAAAGGGCGAGGCCACTCTCTGTATTACAACAAATCGTTCTGGATCTTTTCCTAGGACCTGATTTTAATATGTACTTTTGAGATTTGAAAAGCGGGGTTGTTCAGCTTTTAAGTATGTGCCACAGTTTAGAGTACGTGAAGGATCAATTGTAACTGGATAGAAGCAGTGCCTTTCGGTAATTGGAGCAAGCTTGAAATGTAAAACAACAACTTGTATTTATATAGTGTCTTTAACATAGTAAAACGTCCCAAGGTGCCTCACAGGAGCGTTATCAGACAAAATTTGACACCGAGCCACAGAAGGAGATATTGGGACAGGTGACCAAAAGCTTGGTCAAAGAGGTAGTTTTTGAGGTGGAGCGGTTTAGGGAGGCAACTTCAAAGCTTCGGGCCTCAGCAGCTGAAGGCACGGCCGCCACTGGTGGGGCGAAGGGAATTGTGGAGTGTGTGCTTAACTGACTTGTCTTTCCCCTCGACAGACACCTGCTATGTACTATCGTTCGCCATAATTATGCTGAACACGAGTTTGCACAACCCCAACGTGAGGGACAAACCCCCAGTGGAAAGGTTTATATCCATGAACCGGGGCATTAATGAAGGTGGAGACCTCCCAGAGGAGTTACTCAGGGTGAGTGTTTAACCAAAGCTCTAACCCACTCTCTTCGCCCACCCCCCCCCCCCCCCCCCCCCAAAAAAAAAGCAGAAGGGGAGGGGGCCGTGGGGAAGTGGCTTTCCGTGAATTAGTAAGTTGCGTTCCCACTCTGTCAGCCTAGCTCAGTTGGTAGCGCTCGATCCTCAAGTCAGAAGGTCATGGGTTTGAGCCACACTGCAAGACTTGAGCCTGTAATCTAGGCTGACTCCTCAGCGGTGCACTGTCGGAGATGTCGTCTTTTGAATGAGATGTTAAACCGAGGCCTCGGGTGAACGTAAAAAAATCCTGTCACACCACTCAAACGAAGAGCAAGGAGTTCTCCAGGTGTCTTGGCCAACATTCATCCCTCAAAAAACAAAACAAATTAACTGGTCATATTATTTCATTTACTGTTCGTGGGACCTTGCTGTGCGCAGTTTGGCTACGGTATCTGCCTGTACTGCAAAAAATAATAGCATATGAAGTGATTGGAGACATCCTGAGCACTTGAGGCATGTTCTAAATGCACAACCTCTACCAGGAAGTGAGCTCTAATTCAAATGATTTAAGTATTTTACCAGTAAATGAAGCAACAAAAGGTGCAAAAAGATTTACAAGGATGATACCAGAACTGAACAGGCTGGGGTTCTTTTCTCTGGAAAAGAGAAGACTGAGGGGAGACCTGATCGAGGTCTTTAAGATTATGAAGGGGTTTGACAGGGTAGACATAGAGAAGATGTTTCCACTTGGGGGGGTGGGGTGGGGGGAGGGGAGGAGTCCAAAACTAGGGGCCATAAATAGAAGATAGTCACTAATAAATCCAATAGGGAATTCAGGAGAAACATCTTTACTCAGAGTGGTGGGAATGTGAACTCGCTACCACAGGGAGTGGTTGAGGCGAATAGCATAGATGGATTTAAGGGGAAGCTCGATAAACACATGAGGGAGAAAGGAATAGAAGGTTATGCTGATGGGGTGAGATGAAGAGGAGTGGGAGGAGGCTCGTGTGGAGCATAAACACCGGCACGGACCAGTTGGGCCGAATGGCCTGTTTCTGTGCTGTAAATACTATGTAACTGGTGTATTGTGCATTGGATTCATGTTAATCTCTCTCTTTCCCACCCCTCTGCAGAACTTGTATGATAGTATTAAGAATGAGCCTTTCAAAATCCCAGAAGATGATGGGAATGATTTGACCCACACATTTTTTAACCCTGATCGAGAAGGCTGGCTGTTAAAATTAGGTTAGTTTGGCTAATAATTCTATTGCTGTGTTGCAGAAAATCTAAGAGCTTTGTTACCCAAGTCTTGTTTCAGAATTGGTTGGGTGTCAATCTAACAGATTAGGTGCACTTGTAGTGAGCTGTGGCTCAGTGCACTCTCGCTTCTGAGTCAAGGTTGTGGGTTCAAGTCCCACTCCAGAGACTTGAGCACATAAAATCTAGGCTGACACTCCCAGTGCAGTACTGAAGGAGTGCTGCACTGTCGGAGGTGCCATCATTTGGATGAGACGTTAAACCGAGGCCCCGCCTGCCCTCGCTGGACGTAAAAGATCTCACGGCACTACTTCAAAGAAGAGTAGGGGAGTTCTGTCCAATATTTATCCCTCAACCAGCATCACTAAAACAGATAATCTGGTCATTATCTCACTGCTGTTTGTGGGAGCTTGCTGTGTGCAAATTGGCTGCAGTTACAACAGTGACTACACTTCAACAAGCACTTAATTGGCTGTAAAGCGCTTTGGGACATCCTGAGTGTGTGAAAGGTGCTATATAAATGCAAGTTCTTTCTTTTCCTCTATTATTCTATTGGAATAAGTGGAAATTATAAAGTGTGCCTTTTACTAACGGGCCGGGGTTCTCCGATTGCACACTTGTTCCACGGTCTACCGTCCGTTGGTTTCAGTGGGCAGAATGTTGTGAGCCAGCGCGTGCACAAGTGGGAAAACCTCCTGCCGGAATTCCGGCTCACCCTCGTGAGTTCCTGCCCGGCAAGTCTTGGGGCTTTAGCGGTGCTGCTGGGATAATGCATTTTAGTGGTGTCTGCGTGCTGGCATGGAATGCAGGGGAAAGCGATCATACTCATGAGGCAAGCTGTGGCCCTCTGATGGAGCAGTGCTGGTAGAGTCCTGGGATCAGGTCAACCTTGGGTGGGAAATGGTGATGGGAGAACTTTTAAAACTGAGGGGATTTCACTGTCTTGTTTTTGCTGCTTTCATTCTGATGCACAGACGGTAAAATGTACTAAATTGGAAGTATATTGCCATTCCTTCATCGTCGCTGGGTCAAAATCCTGGAACTCCCTCCCTAACAGCACTGTGGGAGTACCTTCACCACACGGACTGCAGCGGTTCAAGAAGGCAGATCACCACCACCTTCTCAAGGGCAATTAGGGATGGGCAATAAATGCTGGCCTTGCCAGCGACGCCCACATACCATGAACGAATAAAACACAAAATAGTTTTGCTTTTGCACAAATTAGAAGGTATCCACCTTTCTGTTGAGACTTGGTCAAAGCTCAATGATAAATCAAAGGGCTTTGTAATCCAGGCACCAGTTTACATTTAAAAAAAAAAATCATGTCAAAAATAAATCCAGTTATTGTTTTTCAGCAGTGATTTAATGTATCCTGGATTACGTATTTTTTTTAAAGTTTGCATTTTTAAGTTATCTATTTAAAATAGGGTGAAGCTTCCTCTTAAAATATAGACCATGATGCAGAGATGCCGGTGTTGGACTGGGGTGGACAAAAGTGAGAAGTCTCACAACACCAGGTTATAGTCCAACAGCTTTATTTGAAATCACAAGCTTTCGGAGCACTGCTCCTTCACCTGACGAAGGAGCAGCGCTCCGAAAGCTTGTGATTTCAAATAAAACTGTTGGACTATAACCTGGTGTTGTGCGACTTCTCACTTTTAAAATATAGAACACAGGGTGAAGGTTTCCTCCGTCTAGTGAAATTGTAAAACTGTTGGATCTGACGTGAAGGAAATCTTCAAGTGATGGGCATCTTCTGCACTGTGTTGGAGGTGGGTTAGGTGGTGATAAACGTTTGGGAATGTACATGGCGGGCATTGTACCATCGCGGCAGTCTTTGACGTCACAATGGGGGTGAAATTGGTCTTCGCCAGTAACGCAAAACGGGCAATAGTGAATGATCCACCTGTTTCTCCCCGCGCCCCGATCTTTCCTTGTCCACTGACTGCTACTAGTGATGTCCGGTTACACCCCCGCTATCTCTTGTGTTATCCCTGCTCCCACACTGTATGGCCTGCTGCAAAACAGGCAACGCTATTAGCGGCTGTTGGTTTGTGCGGTGGGCTTCTATACAGTGTGGGTAGGGGGGAGGGGGTGAGGGTGACCACGTGTGTTGGCAGCACCCAACAACATCATGCCCCAAAAAAGAATCACTGGGGGCATTGTCCGTCACTTGCTCCAGAAGGCTGGCTCACTCCCAGCAGTGTGCAGAGGACGCAGAATGTATGAGAAACAGCTACTGCCTCCTTAATATTGTCTGGAAATACACTCTAGTTATTTCGATTTTCTTGCTGATAGGAGGAGCTGTTGATTCTTTCTATGTGCTTTGCTCATCAGTACGTGGGATTTGTACAATGATGCAGATTTGCAGTTCCATCATTCAACGAACACATTAGGTAGTGGGGCCGGGAACGTTGCTTACAAAACAGTATAGATTAACCATTTGACGTAGTTTGTCACAATACTGAAGCTAGTCGCATAGTTGTTACATTTGCTGAACCGTTTCAACTTTCTACACAAGAAGCAGGTGGCATCCTTCGAGTTATGATTTGTGCATGTCTTTATTTTTCTTGCATTATTTGTGATTTTCCTATTGGTTTGTGTGTGTGTTTGTTTGTTTGTTTGCTGTAGTTTTTTTTGTAAAATTGGCTTAAATGTGCCTTCTTGTTTTCCTTATGGCCTATGACCTGTCACCTTTCTGTTCTGTGACTGGCTGTCTCTGCTTATTCTGCATTAGGAGGTACGTACCAGAAGAGCTTCCAGATCCTTGTGACTTGGTTGCATTACTTAACTTCTGTTTTCCCTCCTGTTTGTTTCTCCCCCTAAAAAGCAAGAAAATATTGTTGTGAAGTGCCTCCTGCGATAGCCCTTTGCCTTGTAGTTGCATCGAAATCTGATCCCCCTTCTTTCTGCTACACTCCTGCAGTGTCTCAAGGATTGTTGCCGTATTAGTTAGTGAAACGCATGATCTTTGACTGTTGAGACCCTGGTGCGGTTTCTTCTCTGCAACCAACAGACCAAATTAGTGAAATAGTTGTGTGTGTTTTCCAGTTGCCTTTTGCTGTGCTCTTGTGTTGACTTCTCTCGTACATGCCAGAACCAACACACAGTGCAATACCAGACAACACGAGCATTTCATCATGCAAAAGTAACTTGTATCAGATCCCCCTCTGGCCCCATGATCAGTGGCAGTCAGGGAAAATCATATCAAGGGTGATATTAAAAAACCTTGATCCAAAAGATGCGTTACATGCGCTTTATTAGCATTCCCTCGACTCTATGCGAGAGATTGCAATAACTCGCAGCAGGCACTTTACTCCATTATTTGCACTTGGACAGTCCTTTCAGCTTGTATGTTGTTGACATGCAAAGTTAACTTGCAGCCATGGGCTGGTAATGTTCTGAATTAAAGCCGTCCGTACAATAGTTTGTACGTGGACTCGTTTTTAACATTTTAACTATACGACTAAAGCTAATTCGAGCCTTGCCTTATTAACTTTTATTGAAGAGTGCTCCCTCACAGATCTTGCTTGTGATGAATAATATTATAAACACTGTCTGGGTAGCTTTATGGAACTACCTCTTTTTCTACCTAAAACTTTTAAGTAGGGCAATTAAATCTAACCGCAATACATTTATTTAATTTGCCTGTTATTCTGGAAATGGGAAGATTGGAACATTGCACATTGGTACTGGGTTCATCGAGGTCCACTGTAGCATTGCATGTCTGTAAAGAATTTACCATTTCGTTGGGCACAAATTGCAAACAGCTTTCCTAAATTGCAGTGCCACCTACCAACAGCTGCACTTTCCGTCTTAGGGTGGAGTCTTGAGAACTTAAAAGTTGTTTGAACAACATGTGGGCTGAGCATCTCCAATGTTAAAATAAAGCATATGGGATCCTCGTCTTTATAAATAGAGGCATAGAGTACAAAAGCGAGGAAGTTATGCTAAATCTTTATAAATCACTGGTTTAGACCTCAGCTGGAGTATTGTGTCCAATTCTGGGCACCACACTTTAGGAAGGATGTCAAGGCCTTGGAGAGGGTGCAGAAGAGATTTACTAGAATGGTAGCAGGGCTGAGGGACTTCAGTTATGTGGAGAAGCTGGGATTGTTCTCCTTTAGAGCAGAGAAGGTTAAGGGGAGATTTAATAGAGGTGTTCAAAATTATGAGGGGTTTTGATAGTGAATAAGGAGAAACTGTTTCAACTGGAAGGAGGTCAGTAACCAGAGGGCCCAGATTTAAAATAATTGGTAAAGCCGGCAGGGGGAAGATGATTTTTTTTTTTTAACGCTGCGAGTTGTGATCTGGAATGCACTACCTGACGGCGCTGGAAGCAGATTCAATAGTAACTTGGCTAAATACTTGAAAAGAGAGATTTGCAGGGCAGTAGGGAAAGAGTAGGGGAGTGGGACTAATTGGAGAGCTCTTTCAGTGGGCTGGCACAGGCACAATGGGCCGAATGGCATTCCTTCTGTGCTCGATGTTCCAGATTCTGATGGTTAGTTTGTAAATCGTTGTGCTCCTTAAGGTATCCAGTCCAGGTCTGGTTGATCCCCAACTTTGCTGAGCTCGGCTGGGACACAGATCAAGTTACAAATTTCCTCTGTCACTGGGTAAAGAATCCAGAGGGGCCGCTGACTCTACTGGATGGTGCACGTGTGCTGGGTTATGTGGCAGCATTTTTCTCAGTGCTGCAGCTCATTGACTTTGTTTCTTTAACATGCCCAGATTGAGATCAGAACCAGTTTGCCTCGTTATGAAATGGCTACAGATGTTGGTAAAGGAAATGAGATACAAAATAAAAAAAAAAGACTACTTTTTCCCCTCTCTGTGTTGGTGTACAGAAAGGGACCTTTAACAGGGTTGAGTGAAGATCTATTAGTAGTTGGATACAACACAACACCTTGGGGACTGAATTAGTTTCATCTGTTATAACCATTTTTTACAGCACTGAAAGTGCAGCACATGAAAAAGAAATCAAGCTTTCTTCTGGGGAAATGTGGCCCCTTCCTGCAAGTGTTTTTCAAAAGTAACATTTATGTGTCTGTTTTGTGTGAGAAATAAATATGCATAATAACAGAGGATCACTTTGGACTTAAACAGATGGAACTTTATAGCAAGAATACTTGGACATGTTTAATAATTAGTCATCGTGTGGTAGGAAACAAGTGTGGGTGTATTGCATTAGTCATCCTTTTTAAAAAATATTTTAAAAGTTAAAAGGTAAGTTTTGAAGCCAAGATGTGTTTAAAACACTTTTTTCTGTTTTCAAAACTTGTATCTACTTTAGGAGGAAGAGTAAAAACATGGAAACGGCGATGGTTCATTCTCACAGATAATTGCCTCTATTACTTCGAATACACAACAGTAAGTTGATGATTTAGATTCTGCTGTCTGAGCTTGTGGGAACATTACATTAATTTTAAATATACTATTGTCTTTCAACAATAAGCAAGCCATTTCTTTGCATTAATTCAATCTTCAAAATCTGATAAATATTTAATGAGTGCAGGACATTTTATTGGTATAAATCTGCATCATCAATGTATAATACATAAGAATTAGGAGCAGGCCATAAGGCCCCTCGAGCCTGCTTCGCCATTCATTAAGATCATGCTGATATTCGACCTCAACTCCACTTTCCCACCCGATCCCCATATCCCTTGATTCCCCTAGAGTCCAAAACTCTATCTCCACCTTAAATATACTCAACGACTCGACATCCACAGTCCTTTTGGGGTAGAGAATTCCAAAGATTCACAACCCTGAGTGAAGAAATTCTTCCTCATCTCAGTCTTAAATGGCCGACCCCTTATCCTGAGACTATGCCCGGTAGTCCTAGACTCTCCAGCCAGGGGAAACAATCTCTCAACATCTACCCTGTCAATCCCCATCAGAATCTTATGTTTCAATGAGATCACCTCTCATTCTTCTAAACTCCAGAGGCTCAATCTCTCATCCCAGGGATCAATCTAGTGAACCTTCATTGCACTGTTTCTAAGGCAAGTATGTCCTTCCTCAGATAGGGAGACCAAAACTGTGCACAGTACTCCAGCTGTCACCAAAGCCCTGTACAATTGTAGTAAGACTTCCTTACTCTTGTACTCCAACCCCCTTGCAATAAAGGCCAACATGCCATTTGTCTTCCTAATTGCTTGCTGTAACTGCATGCTAACACTGTTTCCTGTACGAGGACACCTAAATCTCTCTGAACACCAACATTAAAAAAAAAATTGTGTTTTTCTATTCTTCCTACCAAATTGAATAACCTCACATTTCCCCACATTATACTCCATCTGTCTAGATCCCTTTGCAGGCTCGTTTTGTCCTCCTCACAGCTTACTTTCCCACCTAGCTTTGTATCGTCAGCAAACTTGGATACATTGCACTTGGTCCCTTCATCTAAGTCATTAATATAGATTGTAAATAGCTGTGTCCCAAGCCCTGATCCTTGCAGCACCCCACTAGTTACAGCCTGCCAACTGGAAAATGATCCTTTTATTCCTACTCTCTGTTTTCTGTCCGTTATATATTGCCCCAACCCCATGAGTCCTTATTTTGCGTAGTAATCTTGTATGTGGCACCTTATCGTATGCCTTTTGGAAATCCAAATATACTGCATCTACTCTGCTAGTTACATCCTCAAAAAACTCTAAAATTTGTTACACGATTTCCCTTACATAAAACCATGTTGATTCTGCCATATTATGATTTTCTAAGTGCCTTGTTACTACTTCCTTGATGATGGATTCCAGCATTTTCCCGACAACTGATGTCAGACTAACTGGCCTGTAGTTCCCGGTTTTCTTTCTCTCCTTTCTTGAATAGCGGGGTTACATTTGCTACCTTCCAATCCGCTGGGACTGTTCTAGAATCTAGGGAATTTTGGAAGATCACAACCAATGCATTCACTATCTCTGTAGCCACCTCTTAGAACCCTAGGATGTCGGCCATCAGGTCCAGGGGATTTGTCAGCTTTTAGTCCCATTAGTTTCTCAAGTGATATTAATTACTTTAAGTTCATCACTGTTATTAGCCCCTTGGTTCCCCACTATTTTTGGTATGCTTTTTGTCTCATCTACTGTGAAGACAGATACAAAAAATGTTTAAAGTCTCTGCCATTTCCTTATTCCCCATTATAATTTCACCTGTCTCAGCCTCCATGGGACCAACGCTTACTTTTGCTACTCTTCCTTTTTACATACTTCTAGAAGCTCTTACATGGTTTTTATATTTCTTCCTGGTTTACTCTTTCTTCCTGGTTTACTCTTTCTATTTTCTCCCTTATCAACATACTGATTTGCTTCCCAGGAATAAGCTATAGGTTATCACTCAAACTTGCAGAGTGACATTCAGACTGAAGGATATTTCCATCATAAATGTAGATATGTAAACATGTTACACTGTAATTATATGCTCCTGCCAGTGGTGGCATTGCCTCCACTAACTTGATAGTGGTATTGGGTCTGTTGCATATAGAAGTGAAGCTGTTGCAAAGTAGAGACAATTATGAATGGCACACAATGCCAAGAGTGATCCAGTACTGGAATGAAACCATTGGGCCGAGTAAGTGTAGTGGAATCCAAACTGCTGGTGATACACTTCCACTCCTTAAAATAATCATTTTTATCACAGGACAAAGAACCTAGAGGAATAATTCCTTTAGAGAATCTCAGCATCCGGGAAGTTGAAGATCCAAGAAAACCTGTGAGTAATTCTCTTTTTACTTCACATGATAGTCGTGTGTGATGTACCATGTCTTAGTGAATCAAAGAATTCTAAAACCACACAATAAACACTGCCATTTTTAAGAACTTTTTTCCCGATTGTTTAAACATGCGAGTATTAAGCTTTACTTTGTCACCAAAGACGTGAATGGATTTTAATCTCAAAGTACTTAAATCTCCAAGAACAGTTAGCCCAAGCTCTGATCTTGAGGGTAAAATTGTAGGGCTCCTGTGTGGGCATTGAATTTACGCTTTAACCCATTGCTGTACGCAAAGCAGTAGAATCATGGTTTACTCCGCTTGCCATTGTTCCAACTTTTAACTGGTGCAATTTCTAACAGACAAATGAGAGAACTTAATTGAAGGAAAGTGCAAATGCAAGAATCCCATGCCCCATTACCTTCTTGTACCCTGTTGACACTTGCTGTCTGGGCTAACGGATGAGGAATGATACCTGGGCAAGGTCTCAAAGGGCTACTAGCAGTCCTGGAACTGTAGCTCAACAAGCAACATCCAAAATTGAGAAGGGGGAAGAAAATTAGGAAAAATGCCAAATGAATTCACTAACATGAGTACCTAATCCATGTTTGCATGATGGGACTAAACAAGGACCATGTCAACAACTCTTGTTAGCTAACATTGCACTGAATGTTCCATTACATTAATCTTAGTTTGTTTTTCCCATCTACCAATTCTCTACCCTTCTCTCCAGAAGGTGTAGACCCTTAGCTGACTATAGTTCCACAGATACTAAACCACCCTTGGGTACCTTGCTCAAGGGGCCATCCTTAATGTGTGGGCCTTGACGGTGATTGTCCTTACCCAATTGATTAGATGTGCATTTTCCAGCAGGAGGCATTGAAATCTGGGTCAACAGTTCCTGCCTAGCACATGGGTGCTGAGGCTAATTGTAGCACCCTGACTGCAATCAGCTAACTCGGCACAAACCAGCTACCAAAGCCAAGCCCACTCGGGTCTGTACAGCTCCCTGGCTAAATGTCCTGAACCATTGGGAGAGCCTCACAGATTTTATCTTTGGGTTGTGTGTGCTTGGTCTTTTTATCTTTGTTTTCCATTTGGCTCATCTTCCACTGATCAGAGATGTGCCATTTATTATCCTCAAAGACTTGGTAATGTACACCTGCAACATCAAAGCTCATTTAACTTCACATAATTGCTTTGATCAACACAGTCGGTAGTTTTTAAAAAATTCCCCAGTCTCCTCTGTGTTCTAGGTTAATAATTTCTTCCCTGTATGTTTGGATATCTGTCGGCCTTAGTTGGAGAATATTTCTTGATTTTCAAGTCTCTTCCGTGAGACTGGATGGTTTGTTCTTATGATTATGCTGCTGGACACATTGGGAGCAGGGCACACACAGGATGAAGATAATTTGATGCGCCCTCTTGGGCCCACATAAGCTGCAAGGCACAAGGTGCCGACCATGTTGATTGGCAACTTATTGACAACTACTCGCTGTTTTAACTCCAGATTTTTTTTTCCATTCCTCAGAACTGCTTTGAGCTTTTCAATCCTGGCCACAAAGGCCAAGTAATCAAAGCCTGCAAGACTGAAGCTGATGGTCGAGTAGTCGAAGGCAATCACGTGGTTTACAGAATATCCGCACCAACACCAGAAGAAAAAGATGAGTGGATAAAATCGATCAAGTATGTACAGTAAATAGGTTTGGGTGTGCTGTTCTTTGTAAACTTTAATTTAAAAAAAAATCAGATGTGATGAGGACAAGGAACAATCTAGAACAAAAGTTAGTGACACTAGGCAGTCAAAGAAATATAACACTTAGTACTGGATCACATTTTAGACTTGTGTATATCCACATGAAAAGGAAAAAATTGCAGGGCTAGATGGAAGGAGCAGGATAAATTAGATAGCTCTTTCAAAGAGTTGGCAGAGGCACAGTGGGCTGAAATGACCTGTTGTATGATTCCATGAGATGAGGCATAACTAGTCAAGTATATCTTTCCTTACATTGTCTAATGTTCTTTTTACACCACACCTCCCCAATTAATTAATTGACTGCACTCCAATTTGGCTACTCCACTTGCAAGGACGTCCACATTGTGGGTGGTTCAGTGCTGTGCTGCCTTTGCTATTAACAGGTAGAGCTGCCATAGAAACCAGTACCACAACTGAGCACTGATTACCAGCACCAGTCATATTTCACCCCCCCCCCCCCCCCCCCCCACCAGGCCTGGGGGGACTCCCACTGCTTTAAAAAAAACACACCATGTTAAGCTCAAGTTAGTGTGCTGTATATGGTTTTGGGTACCTAATAATAGAAGACAGAGCATAGATTGACCAGGAATCAAACTATAGGCATAAGGAGAGTTTTGAGATATTTGAACTATTTCCACTGGAGTAAAGGCAGCTAAGAAGATATTATGAAGGGATCGGAGTGTATAGGGAAAGACTCTTTCCTCCTGGATGAGGGGGTCAGTAATTTAAGGTTATGACTGACTGAGGACAGATGAAATCTCTTTATACAGAGGGTTATTGGAGCAGGGAATGTTTTGGCCACATGGGGTGGTTGAGGCAGAGACCATTGCACCTTTTAATGTGAAAGTGGATAAATACTGTGCTGTAAACTTCTGTGGTTCACTTGGGAGTATGCACACTTGTATATATGAGTGATATAAAGGAGAACGTATCATAGTTGCCCCTGTCCTTAGAGGGTCATCGTTTCTCCCGCCCCTCAGTATTTCAGCATCACTCAAATGAGGTCAAATAACATTGAGCGGATTCATGTAGGTGGTGTTGGTGCCTGCTGCATGGAATTTATGGAAGTATGTCTATGCAAGTTTTAAACAAATCCTGGCTAGCACATGTAAGGTTATGCCCACTGTAAATGCTAACCAACTGTAGTGAGTAATTTGCCCCTAAACAACCCATTTGTGTAAACATTTTGGTATGGTGCTAGCACTCTGTATTGTCAGCGTACCTTAAACACTCTCAGCAATGTTTGTCCCAACTTTTCAGTACGGTGGTTAAAAAAGCAGAGGGGTCTGTTCAGAGAGTGCTTCGTCCATCTGCCAGCCGAGATTGTTCACGTTTCAACGTGTTTAAGAACCTGTACGGACTAACATTTTTATTTTGCAGAGCCAGCATCAGCAAGGACCCATTCTATGACATGCTGGCCACCAGGAAAAGGAGAATCGCCAATAAAAAGTAACTGCTTAGGGAAGCGGACATGCTGGCTCCCAGTCGCTCTTCAGTGCTGAAACACATACCAGTCTTTGGAAGCTTTTTAAAAAAAAAATGAAGGAAGCTACATAATCCGGGTCCTCCTTTTTGGAGTTTATTGGGCATTCCTCTGCCTAGTTTTACGGAAGCCTTGATTTTAAAGTGTTTTAAGACAAAAACTTCAACGGAAGCAATGTGCAGCTGTACAAAATTGTTATTTTTTAAAAACATTTTTGCACAGAAACTAGTTTCTATCTAGGGGTAAATATGACGTAGCAGCTCTAACTCAGCTGGCCTGAGGCTGGAGTGCAAGAGGTTGGATGACTTTTGCAAAAACAAATGAGCTGCATCTACATGAGGAAAACCAGTTGTTTAATCAACATTTTTTATGTTTATCAATCTATATTAAAAAAAACCTGTAATCAAGTATTAATTTGAAAGGCCAGGGACATGACCGATTTCCATTATAATAAACAGCTGTAAATACTTTGAATATTGCTAGAATGAGTAAAACCATAGAAAAAAAAGCAGAGCATTAATCATTCTTGTTACAACCAGAGAACCATGGATTAGTGCTGTTTCTGGCATAAGTGGAACCAAGTGCTGGATGTTCTCACCAAGAACAATCATAATTTAATATATAATCTGCACTATAACATGGTAATTGTATATTTATTTTCTTAGTGCAATTGCAAAATGTTTGTATTGTAATTGTTTAAAAAATCTAAACCTTAAGTTATGTGTAAATATTGTAGATTCCTTGTTTTGTTAAGACTATTGTCAATGGCCTGCAGAAATTAAACCTATTACAATTGGAAAAAAGATGGGTCCCTTTAGGTGTACTCTGTATCTCCCTCCCTACTTCTCTAACCCTCTGAGATTCTCTGCTCCTCCAATCTGGCCTCTTGCACATCCCTGATTTTTAATCGCCCCACTATTGGCAGCCGTGCCTTCAGCTGCCTCGGCCCTAAGCTCTGGAATTTCCCCCCCAAACCGCTCCACCGCAAACCTACCGCTTTGACCAAGCTTTTGGTCAGTTGTTGCTGTCTCAAATTTAGTTTGATAACTCTCCTGTGAAGCGACTTGGGACATTTTACTGTGTTAAAGGCACAATGCAGCGTTTACAACCATCTTCAGCCAGAAGGGCCGATCCATATCGGCCTCCTCCCAAGGTCCCCATCATCACAGAAGCCAGTCTTCAGCCAATTCAATGCACGCAACGTATCAAGAAAAGGCTGAGTGCACTGGATACAGCAAAGGCTATGGGCCCTGACAATATTGAGAGGTCGCACAACACCAGGTTATAGTCCAACAGTTTTATTTGAAATCACAAGCTTTCGGAGCTATTGATTGCCCCTTCCTCAGGTGAAGTAAATTAGATACAGAATCGCCAAAGCATATATAGATAGAGAACAAAGCATGTGTACCTTACAATTGCAGACCACTAAATTAAATCATCCTGACTATCTGCCGAGGTGTGATAAAGTTAATCAAGTCAGCCAGGAAGGTACCACATCAAAGACATAGCAAGATACAACTGAGCCAATGAGGTGTAGTCGCAGGGGTTCTAACATGTCAAAAGCTGCCGTCTGTATGTAAAACGAAAAGCTTTAAAATTTTTACTTTTTTACTGGGAAAACCCCTGACAATATCCCAGCTGTTGTGCTGAAGACTTGTGTTCCAGTACAGCTATAACACTGGCATCTATCCGACAATGTGGAAAACTGCCCAGGTACGTCCTGTCCACAAAAAGCAGGACAAATCCAATCCGGCCAATTACCACCCCATCAGTCTACTCTTAGCACCGTCAACAACACCTTCCATCACTATCAAGCAGCACTTACTCACCAATAACATGCTCACTGATGCCCAGTTTGGGTTCTGCCATGACCATTTGGCTCCAGACCTCATTACAGCCTTGGTCCAAACATGGACAAAAGAGCTGAATGCCTGAGGTGAGAGTGACTGCCCTTGACATCAAGGCAGCATTTGACCGAGTGTGGCATCAAGGATCCCTAGTAAAACTGAAGTCAATGGGAATTTGGGGGGGGGGAAAAGAGGGAAAGGAGGAAGGAAGAAGAGATGGGAAGAGAGAAATGGAGGAGGGGGAAGAGATGGGAAAGAGAAATGGAGGGGGAGGGGGAAGAGAAAGGAAAGAGATGGGGGGAGGAGAAGAGGGGGGGGAAGAGAAGAGATGGGGGGGGGAGGAGAAGAGGGGAAAAAGAGAAGGAAGAAATAAGAGAGAAACTCTCCACTGGCTAGAGTCATACCTGCCACAAAGGAAGGTGGTTGTGATTATTGGAGGTCAATCATCTCAACCCCAGCACATCATTGCAGGAGTTCTTCAGGGCAGTGTCCTCGGCCCAACCATCTTCAGCTGCTTCATCAATGACCTTCCCTCCAACATAAGGGCAGAAGTGGGGATGTTCGCTGATGATTGCAGTGTTCAGTTCCATTCACAACTCCTCAATGAAGCAGTTCATGACCGCATGCAGCAAGAGCTGGACGACATTCAGGCTTGGGCCTGATAAGTGGCAAGTAACATTTGTGCCACAAGTGCCAGGCAATGTCTTCTCTCCAACAAGCAAGAATCTAACCACCACCCCTTAACATTCAACGGCATTACCATTGCCGAATCCCCCCACCAACAACCTGGGGGGGGGGGGGGGGGTGGGGGGGTCACCATTGACCAGAAACTTAACTTGAACAGCCAAATAAATACTATGGTAACAAGAGCAAGTCAGAGGCTGGTTATTCTGTGGCAAGTGTCTCATCTCTTGACTCCCCAAAGCCTTTCCACCATCTACAAGGCATAAGGAGTGTGATGGAATACTCTCCACTTGCCTGGAGGTCCAACAACACAAGAAGCTCGACACCATTCAGGACAAAACAGCCCGCTTGATTGGCACCCCATCCACCACCTTAAACATTCACTCCCTCCACCACCGGCATACCATGGCTGCAGTGTGTACTATCTCCAAGATGCACTGCAGCAACTCACCCAGGCTTCTTCGACAGCACCTCCCAAACCCGCAACCTCTACCACCTAGAAGGACAAAGGCAGCAGGCGCATGGGAACACCATCACCTCCAAGTTACACACCATCCTGACGTGGAAGTATATCGCCGTTCCTTCATCGTCAGTGGGTCAAAATCCTGGAACTCCCTCCCTAACAGCACTGTGGGAGTACCTTCACCACACGGACTGCAGTGGTTCAAGGCGGCGGCTCACTACCACCTTCAAGGGCAACTAGGGGTGGGCAATAAATGCTGCCCTTGCCAGTGATGCCCACATCCCATAAACAAATAAAAATATAAATTCAAGTTGTTGTTGGATAAAGCCAGAACAATTTAGAACAAACCAGAAAGTGTAAAGCAGAGGCAGCAAGTGACGACAACGAGCAAGAACCACAACTAAATATGTTGGGGTACTGGCTGCAGACTCTTGATAGACATTGCAGCATATCCTTTTATAATTATTTAAAAGTGAGAAGTCACACAACACCAGGTTATAGTCCAACAGTTTTATTTGAAATCACAAGCTTTCGGAGCGGCTGCTCCTTCGTCAGGTGAAGTCCACTTCACCTGACGAAGGAGCAGCGCTCCGAAAGCTTGTGATTTCAAATAAAACGGTTGGACTATAACCTGGTGTTGTGCGACTTCTCACTTTTGTCCACCCCAGTCCAACACCGGCATCTCTGCATCATGGCCACTATAATTATTTAATGGGAGGAAGTGAACACAAAGCTTGCCTCCATTGAAATCCATGGTTTCATTCAAACAGCCAGTTTTCATAAGCAGACTGCACTCCATACAATCTCTTACTTTCTACCCTTGCGGAAAGTAATGAGCCCAAGTCGAACACTTATCCAACTGTAGTTAATTATACAGAGGAATTTATGTAGGATTTCCACTACACATTCAATCAGATGGCAGAAAATGCAACACACGAAACCAGATTTGTACAGGCTAAAACAACTAATTACATTTATTTACACTTGAATACATACAGAAGATATTAGGCACCATTTATAAAGTACAGCGCAACATCTTTAAAATACACATATGTAGAATGTCCATTTAAAGAGCCAGTTGCTCTCAGCCTTTCTTAATTGCAAGAAACTGTAAAAGGACTATTATATTTCTCAGATAGGGAGTTTCACATAAAACATACAAGCCATGCACCCTTTAGAAATCCAGTGAGGACTAATAAGTCATAGAAACAGCAACCTTTAAAGAAAGTAGTTTCATTGACTTAGAAACCCAAAAAACCTTATTGCCCCAATGATACACAGGGAACCTTTTCAATGGAATCAGAACTCACGACAATGACCATGGTAATATCCATAAAATGGAGAAAAACAAAGATTACAAGGGGGGAGGGAGGAGAAACTGGAGATGAAAGAATGATCACCCATTAGACAAGTTTTTTTTCTTGTAACCTGTATTATGGGTCATGAAATGAGAATGCAAATGGCATTTGGTTGTTGATGGTGAAGAGTGCTGTAAGTGCCTGCATAATAGTCACTTCATTTGCATTTATACAAGGCCTTTCATTTCAAAACATTTCAAAGCACTTTAGTGAATTTTTAAAAATTCATTCACAGCATGTGGGTGTCACTAGCAAGGCCAGCATTACTGTTTGAAGTTAAGAACGTAGATTGTATTTCTATTATCCTATTGAAATACATGCACAGTTATAATTGAAAGAATCAAAGTAAAAAGTATTATTGAAGTACACTCTGGCCATACAAGATTATATAGCAGGATACTTATTCAATGATACTTGTAACCCCATCCCTCTCAAAAAGGTGCATAGTAAACACCAATGCATTATCTTGCAGTATAAAACTAGGCATTAGTGCCCTTCACACAAAGCTGAGTCATATACCTCTGTGACTGACAGCAAATAAAGCCTACTTTTAAAGTTTTCAGTACATCAATCCACTGAAATGGTTGCTAGTCGAAGTACGCTTCAGGGAAAGATTTTGTTGTCCCTAAGAAATAAACATCAAATTTAGTGTTATCCTAGGTCTAAAAACTGAAATCAAATTAGTGTTTTAAAAAAAAATCACATTCACAAGGCTGTCTAGCACGTGTGGACTACAAGAATGCTGATTTCTAGACTATTGTCCTATCTTGTCACGCTGGTCCGGTTTCTCGGTAACCAATGTTATATTACTTACCTTTGGATTGGTCCTTTTCGTTCTTTGAATGTAGTGCAGATGCTAAATGCAAATGCATGGGTCACAGACAACAGCAAAGAATTTGAAGTTCTACTGATAACATGGTCCTTCTCTCCACCCATGCTGCACTCAGACCCTTGTTCTGGCAATGTTCTGGTTCTTTCAAAAAGTAGATGTAGCTGAGACCAAATTGA
Source organism: Squalus acanthias (assembly GCA_030390025.1). Lineage (NCBI taxonomy): Eukaryota > Metazoa > Chordata > Chondrichthyes > Squaliformes > Squalidae > Squalus > Squalus acanthias. The sequence goes on along the minus strand of CM059442.1, from coordinate 14,311,751 downwards.
CACAAAAAGGTAAACATAAGGAGGCTCTAAATGTACCAATACAGAAAGATAACAAAGGAGTAAAGCAGGCTTGCACCTGCGTGCTTTTTACAAGGTGCAGAAGGTAGCCACATCTGCGCTCGGTAATATTAGTCAGTACTTACAAGGATAATCTTGGCGTAGCTTCAGCTGTCAACTTAAAACACCTTACTGATATACCCGATACCAAAAGCAATTGACGTTTGATCTGCTGACTAACCCTTAGGTTCAGGAGCTTTGTGAATGGTGAAGGTGGTAATTCCTCAGACGACCTTGATGTCTCCTCCCTCAGATAGACGAGCTGGTGCAACACTTCACCTGTCCAATACATCTGTGGATGGTCCTTCGCATGAGTGTTAATCCACCTCCAGTTAATTCCAGGTCTGATGTGGAGCCATGAGAATGCTTTCTCAATGGGGTGACAGCTGAAACGCACGGTTTTTCTGTTGGGCATTCTTGCCATCATGATAGCTTGGCATCAGAGGAAGAGGTTATGTCATGCTCTCTTGCCAAGCTCACAAGCTTTGTGCCTTTGAAACCCTCGGCAAGGTGTAAACAAAGCAACAGGAGTATTTGTGGCAGGGAAGGATTCATGGCAATCAATGCAAATCCTGACTCCAGGTGCCAACGTGAATCAGAGGCCAAAACCTGGACAACTGGCACCAAACCAACACAAACATTAACCCAAAAACACAGGAACACCTGTAAATCTTTGCACAAAAGACAGGGAAAAAAAGTCATAGCTACAATGATAACTTTGAAAAACTCTAAGACAGTACTAAGGAGTTTCTCACACCCTACACACCGAGTCTGCTGTTGGGAATGTGACAAAGCAAAAGAGTGTGCGCTCCAGAACGAGGACAGATACACAGTTAAGTGAGGTAGTGGTTCAGAGAGCCGGCACAGGCATGATGGGCCGAATGGCCCCCTTCTGTACTGTATGATTCCATGTGCATAGATTTAAAGGGCAGTATCCTTGGGTACCTTAGCCCAATAGATATGGGAAGAATATCCTATTTCTGAGAGAGATTTCATTTGTAATTCCACTGCCATAAAGAATTGAATGATGGCAAAGCAGAAGCAGCAAGCCCAGACAGATTTTAACCAAGCCAGATGCACCATGCGTTTTGCTCCTCCAAACTTTGCAAAAGCACGGAAATTTACTCCCGGATCTGCCTTTCAGATAGAGTCGAGAGAAATTCTTTGCAGGCTGTGCCAAAGATGCAGCCTCACCATGAGAAGAAGTAGGAGCTCCAACAGTTGCTGGGGATCTCACCCAGCTAACAACGTGTTAGCTTGACGGTGCTCGAGATTAACTTTAAAAAAAACAAAGCCACGTACTTTTATCTGGTGGATTGTTTGTGGTTAAACAACAATATCCAGAACCATAGGGGTCGAGTCAAGTTGGGGAGTCACTTCTCCAACACGGGGAGATAAAAGGATTTCAATATTGACAGAAATTAATTCAGGAAAAAAATAAACCTCTTTTGGTTAATGTGCTTTACTTTATATTGCCTGTTCCTTTAGTTGAAAATACTACAGATCAGTCGAGAGGGAAAAAAACTGAATTGAGGCAAAACTTTAATGCTACACAATGTTGGGGAAGGGGGAAAGCATGTTATAAAAGGAAAGCTTGATATTACACAACACAGTATCCTTGGTGCTCTTTAAAAAAGGCAGCCCAGGTTTCTGCCACTGGCTCTGTTGGTGAATACTGAGCCACGCAGACTATAGAAGTCCCAGGTTCAATCTTTGGCTTGTGCAGAGTTAGCAAAAATCGCAGCCAGGGCAACAGTGTGGGGTGCTACCATTACCTTCAGTGCCCCAAACTAGGGACAGAATCAGGCTCAGCTGTTAAGCTCCCCATGTACACTCTTGAGGTTTAGACACAAAGGATGGCATTTTAGCAGGGTTGCCAGCATTTGTGGAAATGTAAAAAAACAAAGAAAATACTGCAGATGCTGGAAATCTGAAATAAAAACAGAAAATGCTGGAGATACTCAGGTCAGGCAGCATCTGTGGAGAGAGAAACAGAGTCAACGTTTCAGGTCGATGACCTTTCGTCAGACAAAAGGTCATTGACCTGAAACGTTAACTCGGTTTCTCTCTCCACAGATGCTGCCTGACCTGCTGAGTATCTCCAGCATTTTCTGTTTTTATTGTGGAAATGTAGCCCAGAATGAGCTAGCATCTTTAGGGGAAAGGGGGACAGAAAGTTGTGAGGAAAAAAAAAAAATCTCTCCTCTCCCTCAACCCTGGGAGTGGGGCGAACTTGTGTCATCCAGGATTTATGGAGAGCTCGTAAATAATTTTATCTGTAAAAATTAAACCTCAAGTCAGAGAAAGCCAGTAAAGCTACCATAAAAAAAACTTTTACCTGTTGCAATTTGAACAGAGTAAAAGCAATTGATAGACGGGAAGGAAAAAAATGGACTTCGAATCAGAGCAAAATAGGACAACTGAAAGGAAAGTCATTTGAGGAGGTACTTCTGATGCATGAAGATAAAAGTTTGAGTACACACTACTCCTCACCCCAAACAAAATATACAGCCTTGAACCAGGGTATGAGGAGATGGCGCTCTTAACTATTTTGCCTGTATGTGGATGTTGACATGTGCATTGTGAAAGCAATTGCATTAACACGTTGCATTATACACATTTCTTTTCAGTTTTACTTCATGTTTGTACATTCTACAAATTTCACATGCTACAGTACAATATGGGCAGATCCATCCAAAAAGTCTCTTGACCAACCCAATTAATTAAAGTTAAACATACTTCAGTACAGCTCTGAACCACACACACTTTTTTTTGTAAGAATCACACAGATTACATTTTTGTTTTGACTTGTTTTCCTGATACAGGACCAAAGTTGAAATAGCTGGTATCACAGTTTGAGTGTGTCTCAGTTTTAATATAATTCACGGGATCCATTTCTGCCTGCAACTAGAAACTGTTAAAGTGACTGTTACGGTCGATAAAAGGGTAGGAAGCACCTAATGTGCAAGAAAAGGCAAATGCTGCATTGCAGATCAAGCCCAGCATAAATATACACCGAGATTCTTTGCAATCATACTATGGCAGGGGATTGACCCCTTCAATGGTCAAGATTAAATGACCTTTTTTTTTTGAAACGATATGTACGTATCAGTATAGATTTGCCCTGGGAACATTTTAAAAGAAATTCAGTTGTACAAAGTGTACATCAATTTAGAACTGTAATACTAAAAGAAGAATTTACATTCTAAAGCCCTTTTGTTGCACAAATTATAACTTAAAATATGAAAGTATTCATAACTAAATTACTTATTTTAAAATTAAAAACTTGAGAACTGGAACAAATGCTCAAAATTTGGTATTCTAGGTTCATGTCATTTTGAAAGGTGTTAAAAAAGATGAGTTTCTAGTTTCAGACAGCATCCCAGTACAAATAAGTCACTGTTAAGATTTCTCTTATAAGTCTAAACTATTCTGCTTCTACTCTTATGACTGTTTTGTTCTTGAAAAAACTTTGGGTTCGTAAAATAAAATTTAGTGCTAGGTTTATTAAAACAAACCAATGATTTCACAGTCTGTTGCACTATTCCTGCATTCCAAGTAGCCATTTCCTGGTCCTATTCTCCTTTTTTGCACCAGTTTGCACCCGATATTTAACCACGAAAAATTACACATAACACATGAGTATTAATCAAACCTGAGTCTGTGGCTGAGCAGCATTCGAGTCTTTAAAAAAAATTCCAGGGTGACCATTTATATATTACAGTTATTTATACAGTATTTGTACAGTGTTCATCAAGGAACAGAAACTAACAATCCATTTCGGATTTTTCACTAAATGTGTAAATAAAAAAAATTTCCCCAAGAAAACAACGAAAGTTTTCCCACCCGGTTGGTAAAATTCTGTACAGTATTTTAAGGAATAAAGCACCACATTCTGGATCCCAAAGTGTGAGTTCTTCAAAGGTTTCACGTTTTGTGGAGATAGTTTTACCCCATCACGTATCTGAATGAAAACAGAAAAGACGTAATTAGTCTCAACGCTAACTAAAACGGCGAAAGATCTGTCAGAGAGACAATCCAATTAAACCACATCTACTGGCTTACCCTCACATGCAGACTTAGTTACTTCCTCAAAATTCCAGTAGGTTAGTGAGGTTTCACCGCTCTAAAAAAAAACTTGCCTGACTACTCCCTATGATACCTGCATACTTTAGATGTTTGTTTACAGCATCCTGTGCAATGCCCTCAAGCATTTTTATCACTATGGGTGTTTGATTAACGAGGCAGTAATTCCCAGGTTTGTTCCTTCCGCCTTTATGGAACATCGGGACTACATTTACCATTCTCCAGTCCTTAGGCGTGACTCCAGTATTTATGGAGCTATGAAAAAATATTAACCAAAGCATCAGTCACTTCCTCCTTTAATTCCTCGAGGATTCTAGGATGAATCCCGTCTGGCTCAGGAACCTTCTGGATATTTAGTCCTTCCAGTTCCTGCATAACATTTTTTCTAACCTCTATACGTGTTATGGAATACTTGTCCCATTTACTATGACTGGAATCTGTCTAGTCCGCCCTCCTTTGGGTAAATTGAAGATTCCATTCGATGCATCGCCCACAAGCTCATATGTTAGTCTTTCCTATAGTTCACCCTATAATGAGCCACCTGTCCTTCGATCTTCCTTTTTCTATTAATATAGCTCTAAAGCCTTTTAGGCCCCTTTGTTGTTGATCCAATGTTCTCTTTTTTTTAGTTAATCCTTAGATACGTTTGTATAAATCTCGCCCGTCCGCACTTTGTTTCCTTGTATATTTTTAAAACATTTCTGCTTGCATTTTAGGTTCTTTCTAACCTTATTAAACCACTGTGGTCTAGGTCCTGCTGTGTTTAACTTTTTTTTTAAATAAGAATATACTTTTTTCCTCAGCCTGTTTTATAGCCTTAAATACATTGGATTTTCTTCCTTTCTATTTTTAAGTATGGTTTGCTTATTAATTTGCCTCAAGACTCATCACTTCAAAACTACTCTCCACCAGTTCACTGTCTCTGGCTTAAAGCTAAGCAGTACAATGCTCTCTGGATCTCACAAAAGTTGATCTTAAACATGCTCTGGTACAGAAACTTAACTGGACCAGCCACATAAATACTGTGGCAACAGAGGCTAGGTATTCTGCAGCGAGTGTCTCACCTCCTGACTCCCCAAAGCCTTTCCACCATCTACAAGGCACAAGTAAGGAGTGTGATGGAATATTCTCCACTTGCCTGGATGAGTGCAGCTCCAACAACACTCAAGAAGCTCGACACCATCCAGGACAAAGCAGCCCGCTTGATTGGCACCCCATCCACCACCTAAAACATTCACTCCCTCCACCACTGGCGTACCGTGGCTGCAGTGTACACCATCTACAAGATGCACTGCAGCAACTCGCGCCAAGGCTTCTTCGGCAGCACCTCCCAAACCCGCGACCTCTTCCACCTAGAAGGACAAGAGCAGCAGGCGCATGGGAACACCACCATCTCCAAGTCACACACCACCCTGACTTAGAAGTATATCGCCGATCCTTCATCGTCGCTGGGTCAAAATCCTGGAACTCCCCAACTAACAGCACTGTGGGAGTACCTTCATCACACGGACTGCAGCGGTTCAAGGCGGCGGCTCACCACCACCTTCTCAAGGGCAACTAGGGATGGGCAATAAATGCCGGCCTTGCCAGCGACGCCCACATCCCATAAAAAATAAATTTAAAAAAAAAGATTTCTTGTAATTAGATAACTCAAACCTGAGTTTTTCTGCATAGCTTTCGTCCACTAACCTGTATTAAAGTTTCCTTTCCATGCAGGCTTAGTGGGCTTTCTGCTCTTCGCATCTCTTGTCACCAGTCTGTAAAAAAAATAGAAACCATCAATTTTACGTGCTTCTAATTTTCTCCAGTCATGTTCCGTGTTCAATGCAATGTGTACAAGCACATCAGTTTATGAAGCACTTGAAATAATTCTACTCACATTGGCGAGCATTTTTTAAATTTATTTTCTGAGCCAACGTGTGCTTCGCCAAACTGTTATTTCTCAGGGAAAATTGGAGGTTTTTTTTTTACCAGCACTGAGGAGTCTCAGTGTTGGAGAATGGAACACTTGCACTTAACTCTCATCAGATTTGAACATGCACAGGTTACATAATCTCAATTTAAAGAAAATATTTTCAGAGCTATGAGGAAAGAGCAGGACTAATTGGATAGCTCTTTCTAAGAGCCGGCACAGGCACGATGGGCCGAATGGCCTCCCGTCTGCGCTGTATGATGTTTCTATGAATCAGACTCCAATGGGCCTGTGCTGAGGCAAGAACCAGGTCAGTGTAAGCGTGCGAGAGAGACACGCATAACTCAGCTTGGCATTACTTCTTTCTGCACTGATCTAAAAGCAACATCGCACCAGTCTCAGCTGGATTCAAACCCAACTCACGTTGCATAAACTTGGCTTCTATTCCCTTGAGTATAGAAGATTGAGGGGTGATCTGATAAGAGGTATTTAAAATGTTGAGATCGATAAAAATTTTTGTTAGGTAAGGGTATCAAGGGATATGGAACTACAGCGGGCAAATGGAGTTGAGGTACAGATTATCTGTCATCTAATTGAATGGTGGAGTAGGTACGAGGGGCTGAATGGCCTATTCCTGTTTCTAACTCCTGGAAGTAACATTTTGTTAAGCCAACGTTCCACCTAATCCCCATTTACCAGATAGAAATTTACAATATTGCAGCTTTGTTTTTGTGCTGCACAAAATGCTCAAAAAGCTCAATCAGTATCAGAACATCACAAGAGACCCCATTTAAAAATAATCAGTAAATAAATTAATGTGCACATACCTTCCACCTTGTAGTATCCCTAAAAGAACCAACACTAGTCAAATCGCTCCTGCTGTCCGTTGGACCATGTTCCTTGTAACTGTGTGAATAGTGCTTTTCTCGTACTGGAAAAGGAAATAACAATTACATTTACTTCAGCTATTAAAAAATGTAGCCAGCATTCAAATGTTCCATTTGAATTACCTCAATATTTGAGCACGGATTGTAAAAATCAGACAGCAAAACACTACAGCATGTCGGGTTAAAATGGAGCAATGGATGTGTCCTCGTGCCAATAGATGAAAGTTATAAATAAGATTTGTAAAATCAACTCCCTGATCCAGAAGAGACGGCCTCCCTCTGGGCCAGTGACGAACAAGCTGGTGAGCTCAGTGCATCCGACAGAATCACACTCGGTGAGTGGGGATCAAGGTCAGGCTGCAGGTGGGCATTTCTGCAACTTGCTCAGACTAAATGCCAGCAGTGACAAGCCGACAGGCATTACTACGCCACTTGAAATTAGTTTTTAAATCTTGAACATTTTAATTGGTGGAATTGGAATGTCTAATTCCAGCACCTCCACTAAAATTAAGGCATACAAAATCCTTCAACAATATCGCAGCAGCATTGCAAAAGGTTATTTGAATACAAGTCTAACTAAACATTTAGCTTGTGTTTTTAAAAATACTTAATAACTTCCCTGGACTGTCCTTCAACCTTGGCTCTCATCAGTTCTCCATTGGAATCCAGAGCTTTAAATTCCAACCTCATGGGGAGAACAAACTGGCTGGACCAGTACACTGCCTCAGAAACTCAACGCTGATCAGCCACCAGTCTGGAATAGGAAGTGTAGTGACAGAAGGCAACTGCAGGAGGACAATCTAAAAGGAAGCTCTCTGTTGGCACACATACCACCCACGTAATGTAACCCACGTAGTAATCAACAAAACTAACAGGCTTGGAACGCAATCTAAAGCTCATTACAGTGGATGAAACGCTGTAGATTTATTCTCACTCTGCGACTTTCAACGGCATTGAGCCATTTTAAAGACACAATGGGCCGAATGGCCTCCTTCTGTGTTGTATGATTCTTATCCCTCAGAAAAGTTTAGCTGCCAATATGAAGCTAAAGCGTGACGTGGATTACCAGAACATTACTGAATTATATCCCAAACTTGTCAAGCCATAAACTATTTGGACTTCAAATGAACAGTCTGACAATTTCCTGCCACATGTCATTTTTAGGAGTTCTGCTTAAAGTCACTACTTTTCATTAGATTTATAGTCTACCCAATTCAAATTTGCTTAATTTGAATGATTGAATTGAAATCATTCAAAAAAACCTGTGTTATTTTATTACTGTTGTTTAATTGAACTATGTATTCATATAGTGCATTTAACATAGTGCTGGAGAGAGAGATGTCCTGGAGGGGTCAAAGACTGTTTCTATTTGGTTAGAGTTGAGAAACAATAGAGGTGCCATTACACGACTAGGTGTACTCTATAGGCCACCAACTAGTGGGCAGGATATAGAGGAGCAAATTTGCAGGGAAATTAGAGAGAGGTGCAAGAACTATAGAGTAGTGATAATGAGGGACTTCAATTATCCTAATATAGACTGGGATAGTAATAGTGTAAAGAGCAGAGAGGGGGAAGAATTTCTGAAGTGTATTCAGGAGAACTTTCTTGATCAGTACATTTCTGGCCCAATGAGGGAGGAGGCATTGCTGGATCTGGTTCTGGGGAATGAGGTGGGTCAAGTGAAGCAAGATGGGGAACATTTAGGGAACAGTGATCATGGTATCATAAGGTTTAGATTAGCTATGGAAAAGGACAAGGAATAATCTAGAGTAAAAATACTTAATTGGAGGAGGGCCAATTTCAGTGGGTTGAGAATGGATCTGGCCTGGGTAAATTGGAATCAAAGATTGGCGGGCAAAACTAATCGTTTAAAGAGGAGATGGTTCGGGTACAGTCGAGGCACATTCCCACAAGGGGGAAAGATAAGGCAACCAAAGCCAAAGCTCCCTGGATGACGAAAGAGATAGGAGTAAGACGAAGCAGAAAAAGGGAGTGTATGACAGATGTCAGGTTGAGAATACAAGTGAAAACCAGGTTGAATATAGAAAGTTCAGAGGGGAAGCGAAAAAGGAAATAAGAGGGGCAAAGAGAGAGTATGAGAATAGATTGGCAGCTAACATAGAAGGGAATCCAAAAGCTTCTATAGGCATATAAATAGTAAATGGGTAGTAAGAGGAGGGGTGGGGTCGATTAGGGACCAAAAAGGAGACCTACGCATGGAGGCAGAGGGCATGGTTGAGGTACTAAGTGAGTACTTTGCATCAGTCTTTACCAAGGAAGATGTTGCCAATGACAGTGAAAGAGGAGGTAGTTGAGATACTGGATGGGATAAAAATTGATAAAGAGGAGGTACAAGAAAGGTTGGCTATACTTAAAGTAGATAAGTCACCAGGACCGGATGGGATGCATCCTAGGATGTTGAGGGAGGCAAGGGTGGAAATCGCGGAGGTACTGGCCACAATCTTCCAATCCTCCTTTGATACAGGGGTGGTGCCAGAGGACTGGAGAATTGCAAATGTTACACCATTGTTCAAAAAAGGGTGTAAGGATAAACCCAGCAACTACAGACCAGTCAGTTTAACCTTGGTAGTGGGGAAGCTTTTGGAAACGATAATCAGGGATAAAATTAACAGTCACTTGGACAAGTGTGGATTAATTAAGGAAAGCCAGCACGGATTTGTTAAAGGCAAATCGTGTTTAACTAACTTGATTGAGTTTTTTGATGAGGTAACAGAGAGGGTTGTTGTGGTGTACATGGACTTCCAAAAGTCATCTGATAAAGTGCCACATAATAGACTTGCCAGCAAAGCTAAAGCCCATGGAATAAAAGGGACAGTGGCAGCATGGATACGAAATTGGCTAAGTGACAGGAAACAGAGTAGTGGTGAATGGTTGTTTTTCAGACTGGAGGAAGGTATACAGTGGTGTTCCCCAGGGGTCAGTACTGGGACCACTGCTTTACTTGATATTTGTGAATGACTTAGACTTGGGTGTACAGGGCACAATTTCAAAATTTGCAGATGACAAGACTTGGAAGTATAGTGAACAGTGAGGAGGATAGTGATAGCCTTCAAGAGGACGTAGACAGGCTGATGGAATGGGCAGACACGTGGCAGATGAAATTTAACACAGAAAAGTGCAAAGTGATACATTTTGGTAGGAAGAACGAGGAGAGGCAATATAAACTAAAGGGTACAATTCTAAAGGGGGTGCATGAACAGAGACCCCCTAGGGGTATATATGCACAAATCATTGAAAGTGGCAAGGCAGGTTGAGAAAGCGGTTAAAAAAGCATACGGGATCCTGGGCTTCATAAATAGAGGTCATGATGTGTAGAGGCAGAGAGTACAAAAGCAAGGAAGTAATGATGAACCTTTATAAAACACTGGTTTGTCCTCAACTGGAGTATTGTGTCCAATTTTGGACACCGCATTTTAGGAAGGATGTGAAGGCCCTAGAGAGGATGCAGAAAAGATTTACAAGAATGGTTCCAGGGATGACGGACTTCAGTTACGTGGATAGACTGGAGAAGCTGGGGTTGTTCTCCTTAGAGCAGGTTGAAAGCAGATTTGATAGAGGTGTTCAAAATCATGAGGGGTCTAGAGAGAAACTGTTCCCATTGGCGGAAGGGTCGAGAACCAGAGGACACAGATTTAATGTGATTGGCAGAAGAACCAAAGGCGACATGAGGCAAAACTTTTTTACGCAGCGAGTGGTTAGGATCTGGAATGCACTGCCTGAAAAGGTGGTGGAGGCAGATTCAATCGTGGCTTTCAAAAGGGAATTGGATAAGTACCCGAAGGAAAAGATTTTGCAGGGCTATGGGGAAAGGGTGGGGGAGTGAGACTAGCTTAAGTGCGCTTGCAGAGAGCCGGCACGGGCTCGACAGGCCGAGTGGCCTCCTTCTGTGCTGTAACCATTCTATGATTCTAGAAGATGTTCCAAGGTGCTTTACATAAGGCATAAGGAGGGTAACTGGCTTTGAGCCATAGAAAAGAGAGTAGGAGAGGCGACTGAAGGCTAGCTTGAAAAAGGTGCGTTTTGTGGATGTTTTTGAAGGAGTGAGTTCCGAGAGCAAGGCCAAGGAAAGCTCTGCCACCAATGGTGGGGCAAAGGGACGGAGGTACACAGGAGGCCGGAGTTGGAGGACCGAAGGGTGCAGAGGGGAACCATGATTGGAGGAGGTTGCAGAGATAGGGACGTACATTGCCGTGGGGAGATTTGAAGACAAAGGGAAAGGATTGTAAAAATTACATGCACTGCGGGATGGAAAACCAGTGCAGATCAGCGAGGAGTTTTGTTGGGGGGGGGGGGGGGGGGGGGCGGGGAGGTGATGGGGAGGGAGGGACCTAGTACAGATGCAGATGGCTGTGGTTTGGACGTTGGAGTTTGTAGAGGGTGGACATTAGAAGGCCAGTGGAAGAGAGCATTGGAGGAATTGATTCTGGACACAACAACAGTGTGGATAAGGGTTTCCGTTTCTGGGGAACTGAGGTGGAGACAGATGGAAGTAAGCAGTTGATGGAATGGATGTGGAATCTGAAGCTTGGCTGCTGAATAATAAAAAAAATAATTCAAGCAAAAAACAACTTTGAATTAACAGGAGCAGACAGTTTTATCTTCCAACTCTGCCATTTTTCGACTGATCACCTTTAAAGTGTTGAACTTCCACTGATCATAGATGTGTAGAACTTAATCCTAACCCCCCAGTTAAGAGTCGGAAGGGAAGCAGAAACACTGAGGAAAAGTAAGCATTTAAAATCCAAGTCAAATATTTAATATATCAATGTAATAATGGACTTACAGTGTTCTTTATCCAGTTTTGAATAAGGTTTGTGCGAATCACTGCCATTTTCGAACCTCTGCCTGGACCAGTCAGTATGATGGTCAGAAAGAGATCCTGATCCAACACAGTCCAAAAGATGCCTGTTTAAACTTCCTTTATGCTCGTTCAATATTTCCTCTGAAAAGAAATAGTACAGTAATAAGGAATCACTAGAAAAAGTGGCATCTAGGATTTAAACATAATAAATGCAGCAATTTAGTGCAATGGTCTAACAGTCCATACATAACAATCACATTGGCTTTGCAAACAGTATATCAAAATAAGTTAAACCTTTAAAAAAAAATGGTTAGAAATAATTTGGGAAAGGTATTCCTTGTTCTGGGACAGGTAATAGACAATCACCTGTCCCAATGAGATTCTACCCATCACAGATGCAGCTAATACAAGATAGATGTGGAACTAATTCATCATAGGTCTAGCTTTACTTTAAGCTACAACTGAGACCATTAATGCACTTTGCAAAGCAATCTTAAGTTGATTACTAAAGGCCTGCTGTAGGATGCCCAGGGCATAGGCAATAAATCCAATCAGGTCCAGCCTATTTTGTCCACCACAGACAGGTTGGCTAGGTACTTTGAGATCTCAGCTTTTAACTTTACAAATAAAATTTCTCTAAAATATTCATGTAGTTATTCTGAACATATGGATTACCTGCTAGAATTGCTTTCAAAAGTTATTTTATTCAGCCATTACTGCTGAGATGTCAAGCAGTCTGGTCCAGTACAGGTATAAAAACGTTCTTGTACCTGCCAGTACAGTTCTGGTACTGGTTCATTTAATGCAGCTGTAGAAGGGGCATTGGTGCCCTGTAGTGCCCGTTTGTATTTTTTTTTTATTTGATATCCCCCCCTCACCCACCCCCCCCCCCACGCCCCCGGAAAGCCTCGTACTTCTGCTTGGGACACTCCGCAGAGCTTATAGCTTCCAGATCCCACACTACGATGATTCAACGTCTGGACTGACAGGGAAGAGAATGGCAGGTACAGGTCTGCTACTGGTACCCTGCCGGTCCAACAGGGGTTTTGGAATTTGCATTAGTCAATCACTACCAATAACAGAATCTGATGCAGAGATTTAAACAGTAAACAGTCCCATTCGAACTCTTGCATGGTCAGGTGGAGCACCAGTCAAAGATCACTTTTCCCAGGAAGTTTGGTTAATTTAAAGAACTGTGTTTTTGCAATGCAGTTTTGGTATCTTAAACACCAAGCATAAGGATTCTGAAGAGAATAAAATGCAGATATTAAAACGATTCGCCCTGTGCAACAATCTTAAAACATTTACATTATGAATAGAAGTACATTAAAAATTTATATTTAACAGCACCAAGCTAAGACAAGCTAATATATTAACTGAAGTTTCATCCATTTTTTCTGATTTACCATTAACTACTGGGTGCCCCACATCTACAGATAATCATTAAAAATAAAACCAGGTGGGGCAAAAGATGTATAGAATTCTTAACCGTTATTCTAATTAATAGTATATAAGTAATCAAACTTCAGGACATCTGGTCAAATTAAGGCTGGCTTTACAATTTCACTAAACACTGATTGCAACTCAGCATTGTATCCTACCTCTGCTGTGGACATGGGAACCGTTCTGCTTGCTGTCTATGTGTGCAAATTTTGCTTTCAGTGGCATTTGATCGTCACATGCTTGTTTACAGCTATGCATCTTATCTGCAGAACAGACACTTCGAGTTGGCTCACAGATCCTTTCCCATTCACTCGTGGAGTTAGCTGACCTCCCGCACTGGTGTTTCCTGGAATGATGGTGCTCTTTTTGGTAATGGCAATCTTTGTCGTCGTGATGTCGTTTCTTCTTCTTCTTCTTCTTCTTCCTGTGTTTTCTTTCATCAATCTCAGAGTTCACTTCAGACATATCCAATGGCTGTTGCCTAGAAAATGCAGATCATAATCATCAGTGCCCAGCAAAATGTACATGACACAAATATACAGATAAGAACCTTTTGCGTTGCCTACCTAAAACATATTTAGGTAGAAAGGACCATTATTCAAATTCTGTCCATGTTGCTATTGACATATGAAAAAAATCAAAACCCTTCTCAGATCTACAAGATGACAGAATGCTATTAAGATCACAAATTTCTCAGAGCTGATTTCATTTTCCTAAGTACTCATTACAATACTTCCAAAGTGGAGTCTCTCTAGGAGAAAGGATGACCTGTCTGCTACAGTCAAGTATCTCCAATGGTAATCAAATCCAAACAGATGTCTTATCTTAACTGGTACAGAGCAGTAGGAGCCTCATCCAATCTGGCAAATGGAAATCACATTGGTAGAGTTAGGGATTCTTTTGCTCAGCTTGGCGTTTACATAAATTGTTTGGTGAAAGCCGAAGGAGCTTCACCCTAAAGCCAACCAAAGTCATGGCAGCTCAACGCTAACACTGGGTGCAAAAAGTTGAAAAAGGTTCCAGTTCCCAAATCCAATCATTTCCAGCACTAACTCCCATCTTAAGACAACAGAAACAGAGTCATGGATCTGACCACGGTGCATGACCTTGATGAGCATTAATGCAGGTCACCTCATTCTCAGCCAACTTAGACAGGCTGAAGCAACAGTATGTGCTGCAAAGATTCAGCTCAGTGTCTTGGTATCCCAAGAGTGTACCTTGGGGAGGGCCCTGGCTGCCTCCACCCCCACCTTGGTCAAAAAGTGGAGCCCTGCATAGACAAACTGGGGGAAGGTGGAAAGGAGGAAGGAAAAAGATTTTAAAAGCTGCAAAATAATCTGGGAACAAACTGAAGAAATTTCTCTGTGTAGGCTTTTGAAATATTTAAACAGTTTGATACATGTATAAGTTCCAAAATACACTCATTTTAACTACCGATACAGGAGCTTGTGAACCAGTCATTGCTACAACAATCACAAGAACGCCATGAGTTATACCTGTGATCTCTATCTCTGTGTTTGTCTTTTGATGTCTTTTTCTTCTTCGATTTCTTATGCTTCTTCATTCTTCTCTCCTCAGACAATCGATCCCGCAACAGTTTTCTGCATTTCCTTTCAACATCACTTGCACCATTCTCACTGTCACTGCGTTTTCTTTTACGCTCGTATTTGTTTTGCAGTCCATTATGCTCAAACTGATTGCTCCAAGTCCTTCCATTAGAGCCGGAGTTGTGTCTCTCTCTATGAAACTTATCTTGATAAGAATGATGATAAGACAACAATGAGCCTGGCTTTGAATTGCAGTAGCTTTGCCTATCAGCTGGACACTCGTTATCTCTTTTATATTTATCAATTCTCCCGTCTTGATAATAGTCTTGCTTGTGGGAACAATTGCTGTAACTGCAACTTGCTGATTTTTCAAATTCCCTTTCATTTGGAGACGATCTTCTATCTTTGTGTTCCCTAGACCTGTGCCTGTAGTTGGAGTCACCCTTATAATTATCCCTTTGTAAAATTCTACTCTTTTCTGCACTAGTTCTTTCCCTACTTCGAGATTTTACAGGGACAGTAACAGAGCTCTCTTTCTCCTCTGGGCCAGCCGTATCCCTGCTTGGAGACAGAATCACATCTTTGGAAGTGCTGCCCTGTTCGGAAATACTATTCTTATTTTGATTCGAACTTTCCTTAACAGGAGATTTCGCCAAATCTGTTGGTTGCTGCTCTGGTTTCTGTGGCTTGTGTTGATTGGGGTCCTCCTCCTCTTGAGATTGATCTTTGTTGACATGTTGACTACTTTCCTCAACTACCCAATTCTTCTTTTGATTATTTGTTTCCCTGTCAGACTGATGCTTCTCAGTGCAACGATCATCCTTTCCTGCGGGACAGTTTTCATCTTGACTAGTCTTTCCCTTATTATAAGAGTGTTCCTTACTAGGTTGACTTTCACTTTCCAAGATACTTTCCTTGTCACTATTAGATTGAGGTTTATTACTGTGATTTTCCATTTCCAGTACCTTATTGCCTAGCTCTCGACAAGATTGCTTCTTATTTTCAAAACCGTGGCCATTGGTCTTATGGTCAACTATCTCTTTGCTCTGACTCGGCCTTACTATTTCTTCGGTTTGGTTCTCAGTATCATTGTGTTTCGGGACTGCTTGTACGTCATGAACAGGACTCTGGTTGTTGGGACTGGTCTGGTTGTTGGGACTGCTGTTAACAAGACGGCATTCATCATTATTTCTTTGAGGATCACTGTTGCTTTTAAAGGGATCAATGGTGGATGATGTGGATGGCCCAGCAGTGGCTTCTTTTAATGGAGAGATCATCAAGCTTGCTTGTTTTTCAGCCATATATGCATGGACGGTGTCTGCGTCACCACCACCACCACTGTGATTTATTGCAGAACTGGCCTTTGAAGACATAAGCAAGTGGTTTTCATTTCCCCTGTAACAGAAACAAATTTTTACTGATTTCTTAAAACGTCTCAAACACATGAACTTACAAAAAGGTTGAAAAAAGATGTGTAGACCCATCAATGCTCACTCTACCAGTTAGACCATGGATTCCCATGAACCCACCCCCACAGCCAATCAATAGTTCAGTGAAACCTGCTTGTATTGATCATGTGGATACAGTGATGAAATCCTGTTTGCAAAAATCTATTTACATTAAGCTTGCACTTCCTCCATCGGTCATACTGACCAGTTGACAATTCTACTAAAGGTGGTGAGAATATCAAGATGCCTTGTAGGGGAGCTGTCAAACCATAAACCGTCACTTTCAGCCGAGCTCTGCTCAGCTGTTTGAGTTGCTGGTGAGTAGCAAACAGATGAGCAACGCAGAGCAGCCATCCACGTTTAATTGCAAGTTACCTTTTGGAGCCTTGATGTGCCAAAGGCATCCAGGAGACAAGGTTCATAATTTCTCGATTTATACTAGCCATTAGGCCCACATTTAAATGATTTATTTTTGCTCAGTCTTCTCAAAGTTTAAAAATACTTTTAGTACACCAAAGGGGAGGACAGCTTGAGCAGCACATCAAGGTTGCTGATCAGCTTTTTACTCGGGTGTCAGCCTGGCTTAATCAGTAGCACTCTCACCTCTAAGTTAGAAGATTGTGGGTTCAACTCCTACCCCAGGAACTGAGCAGATAATCTAGGCTGATACACTAGTGCGGTGCAGCATTGTCAGGGGTACACTCTTTTGGACGAGACGTTAAACTGAGATCCTGTCTGTCTGTGAATGTGGATCCCACCGTTCTATTCGAAGAGGAACAGGGAGTCTTCCAGTGTCCTGGCCAACATTTCTCCCTCATCCAATTGCTGCTGGTTCTGCTACTCCAGATAGTATTTTACACAAAAACAAACCTTTTACTATTTGAAATGTAGATTAAATAGGACGATAAACGCTATAGTGCTAGTGCATCAAAATGTAATTTCTTTTTTACCAGATTGGATTATAAGTCTGCTTTTCAATGTGACTCGAGTTATTCCTATATAAATACTGCTATTCAGGACCACTAATTTTACCTGGCTTCTTCTGAACTGTTTTCTTGGTGTATACTGCCTGAAGAGTTCTGCATTACGTTTTCAGCGTTTGGATTCAGAGGAACAGGACTAGCCTAGGGTGATAAAATATTTGAAACAATTACTAACTGATCAGAACATAGAATAAATAAATATACTAGAATAGGAGTCTGATTTTCATTGTGTGGCAGCGCTTTACACAAGATGCATTATGATGAGAATCCACACAGCGAAACTGTTAGAATCAGGAGTCATATTCCATCCTCCAATGGCATTCACACTTGGGCTGCTCCAGATTGGAGTATTTAGGCATAGAGGGAAACCAAACAGGGAAGGATCCCTTCTCATAACTCAAATACAGATTGACCCAAGACTACAAGTTCACCATAAGTGAAGGACACGGTGGCTCAGTTATGAAGTTCTCCTGCACAAGATGGAATGATTATGGCATCCCAGTTATTCAGAGTATTCTATACACAGCACAAGTTACTTATAATTAACTAGATTTCCTGTGGCACTGCTCACAGATAGTCCAAAACTCAAAGTGCAGTTTCCGAAGTTTATTGCAATCCCAGCCTAAATGAGACCGTAGTCCACCAGTCATTGTAATACAACAAATTACTGATGGAAGACATCATGCTTGACATGAGGTAAAATGATTACACACCAAATATATAGAAGTTACAATACAGAAACAGGCAAATAATCCGAAATACATTCACCCATCTTGTTCCCATATCCTTTGCCTTCATCCACTCAAAACTTGACTGCTGACATAGTGTTGCCTCAATCACAAACCCTGGAAGTTATTTCCACAACTGTATAACTGTGCAAAGAAGTTTCTCTTGCTCTCTCTTCTAAATCTCACATTTAAATCTTGTATATTAGCTTATATAACTGAAATATACACACAAGTGAAAAAAGCAATTTCTTCTCTTCTCATTTAACCCCCAATTACGTCCTGTCTTTATTTTTTTTTATAAACTTCAATTTGATCTTCGTTTTTT
Organism: Squalus acanthias; assembly: GCA_030390025.1. NCBI lineage: Eukaryota > Metazoa > Chordata > Chondrichthyes > Squaliformes > Squalidae > Squalus > Squalus acanthias. The sequence goes on along the minus strand of CM059442.1, from coordinate 14,293,513 downwards.
CTCCTTTTTCTCCTGACTTCTGCTGTCCATTTTCAAGGGGTGGGGGGAGAGAGCACGTTCCAAAAAAATGATTTTTGATCAGCCAAAAACTGAGCTCTGAAAACAGCTCCATAAGTGAAAGGTTAACCAGTGGAAGACTCACATAATGGACAGGATCTGGCCAATCTGATGTGCAAAATCCAGAGAGAGAGATGCCAAAGGAACTTAAGGGTTACTAGAGCTGATGAATAATCTCATCCATGGTGCTCAAAGGGTTAAAAAAAATTGGTTACAGCACAAATGTTGCAGTCAATTTATTATTAGTCACAGAGCTAATAATTCAAAATGTAGAGCTCCACTTCAAATAAAATTGCTAGGAGCTACAAAACATTGCAAATGGTTACATGAGTAGTTTGCTTATATAAAACATAATATATAGATAAGTGTTTCTATAAAATAGCATTTTCTCAAAGTTCTCTTCCTGCTAATTAATCCTTTAGAACCTCAGCTTGGATTCTCAATGTTCAGCATCCCTTCATTTCATGATTCAATGTGGAGCTACAATGAAAAACCCGGCAACAGAAACATAGACATAGAAAAATAGCAGCAGTAGGCCATTCGGCCCTTCAAGTCTGCTCCGCCATTCAATATGATCATGGCTGATCCGCTATCGCAATACCATATCCCCGCTCTCTCCCCGTACCCCTTGACACCTTTTACGTCTAGAAATCTATCTATCGCCTTCTTAAATATATTCAGTGACTTGGCCTCCACAGCCTTCTATGGTAGAGAATTCCACAGGTTCACCACCCTCTGAGTGAGGAAATTTCTCATCTCAGTCTCAAATGTCCTACCCCGTATCCTGAGACTGTGACCCCTCGTTCTAGAGCCCCCAGCCAGGGGAAACATCCTCCCTGCATCCAGTCTGTCTAGCCCTGTCAGAATTTTATACGTTTCAGAATGCTGAAGCTTGTGCGGCAGTTCCCCACAGATTAATTAAGAAAAGTTGTACACGTTACGGAACAAACTTTATTACCCACCTCGATGTGCATAAAATTACATCAAAAATAGAAGATCAGAAGTGCGTTGAAGGGTGTAACGTGCTTTGGGTTGAGAAGAGGGTAAATTAGTTGTGCTTTTGGCTCATTTATCTGAATCCCTTGAGTTTTCCAGCCTTGTAACATACTTCTAGCCACAGGTTAATCTTTACCATTTAAAACCTCAGCTCTGATGCATTTTGCACAACAGTGTACAATGGCTACAAAAGCTACATTTCAGCAAAGGAAATGGGTTTTCTTCTTTACAGCCCTGTTTCTGCTGCCATCTACTGGCCAAAACTTGAGCGAGTGAAACCTGCACAAATAATCTCATTAAATTTCCCCTCCATATACAGTACTTGTTAAATCTAAGATGGTGACATGCAAATACGAGCACTGCAGTAGTGGAACGTAATGTTTCTTGAATGGCAAACTATTGAGTAGGATCAAATAAAATGTACCATCATTTGTTAGATCCTGTCATCCAAAAGGGTTTTTACTTTGAGCACATTTTTAAAACGAAGACTGTAAACTGGAGGAAAGGGGAGATGACCATCAGCCAGTTGCTGAACGTACAATCAATGGGAATCCGTTCAGTTTCAGGCATCACTGTGAAACTGCTCAGTCAGTAAGCAGAAGCGACAGATGGAAAACAACCCTGCTTTAAAGGGTAATATAACAAGCAAACATTAATAAACCTAACTTCCACAGACTACTTACTTCATCCACAGGTGATCCCTTTGTAGTTGGTAAACCATTTGCAGAACAATTCACGGACTGCACCTGAGAAACAGTGGATTCACACGTCTGATGATTCTTGCCACGATCGCCCGCTTCCCTAAGTGCATCAATTTTTGTTGCAACTATCTCAGGCAGGTTCTCAGAGTGGGAATTGTCACTGGTGGCTATAGATGCAGAGTTTACTTTGAGATGTGCACTGGGTCCAGTTCCATTAATTGTTCCGTTCACCGTCTTCGCATAACCATTTTCCTTAATCAAGCCCTTGGGTTCTTCATCAGACTCCTCTGAAGATTCCTCATTATAAGGAACCAAAGAACTGGAAGGTCCTTTGGACTGACCGTTCACCATCAAGTGAGAAGAGGCAGTGTTGGATGCTACTGGCTTAGCAGCTGTGACGGCTGTAGCAGTTGGAGCAGAGGGTGGGGATCCTGTGGCCGAGGTTCCTGAGGTAGACGGAGACACATTAGTATGGGAAATACTGGATGGAGCTTTGTACAAGTTCTCCAATGGACTACTGTGGAGGTTGGTCGGGGGCTGAGCCTGTCTTGGCCCTTGCTTGGAAGCCTGTATACTGAAGCAGAGTTTTTGCCGTTTGGAAGATTCAGGTATCACAGTTGGTCTGGGCAGTGACCGACTCGGAGAGGGTCCAGGGGGGGTAGAAATGGTCCTGATTCCACTTGTGCTGCTCGTGCTGGGTGCTGCGCTGCTGGGGACTTCTTTCAGGGAGCAGTTTCCATTTGTTAAGTGATTTGAGTTCTGCAATGCAGGAACACAGTTTATTAAATATAACGTGTTTAGAATATTTCAAAATTAAGTTGATGTTAATAGAGCTACTTGGAAATTCAGTATTAACATCCTTCATTCCAAGCACAAAATAAAATGGCCCAGACTACGCAACATCAATAGGGTCAACTTCTTTAATCACCCCTTTCCAATCTACTGTGTACAACAAAACCAAAAAAGAAATTAGACCATGATTTCAGTTCCAGGTCATTTAAAATTAAATTGCTGTTTTTCAACAAATACAGATTACCATTTCACCAAACTAGATGCTTTTTAGCATCTCCAATCGTCAATATTTGGTTACATACAAACAGAAGAATTGCCTTTGGGCTATTTTCAGAAATCTAATACCCAGCACAGTGCACAGAGGCTGGGGAGCAGCTCTTCACAGAACCAGGAATATGCCTGAATTTAGACAGGCAGGAAGTCTTTTGGTTCAAACGCCACAAACAAAAACTGAACTTGACCATCACAATTTAGAAAGCCCAGCGAAAGAAGAGGTCATTTGTCCAATCAAGCCCCCTCCAGCCAGCGTCCACATACAACAGTCCACTCCTCTAAATGCAAAGTCACTTCATTCAAATTTTTAGCATTAAATTTCCACTTTGTTGTTATTTATGTTGCTTAAATCAAATTATTAAATAATTAAATTTTTTAAGCACAAAAAATGACTATGTAGGATGAAGGTTATAGATATATTAAATAGCACGTTGTTATTTCAATGGAGGTAAAGGAAGAACTTAGCATTCCTTAAAATGGGATCAACAGGTAGTGGGGCTAAGTAGGGAAGTCCACATTCTACATCACAACAGTGACTACACTTCAAAAGTACTTCATTGGTTGTAAAGTGCTTTGGGATATTCTAGTCGTGAAAGGCGCTATAGAAACGCAAGTCTTTCTTTCTACTGTGGACTTCCCTACTAGGCCCACTACCTGTCGATCCCATTTTAAGGAATGCCAAGTTCTTTACCTCCATTAAAATAACGATGTGTTTTAATATCGAAACCTTCATCCTCCTTCAAACTGACACTGATATAGCTCTGTTTCAAAAGGTGAGAACTGCCCTTGAATTAACTCCCTTCTGTGGGCCTCTATTGCACATGCCCACTAGCCTGTGGAAGAAAAAGTTTTTGCCAATCTCTAACCTTAATCGAGGCTTGTGAATTTTGTAATTGTGTCCTCCAGTTCTATGCTCACTGTCCCAAGTTAAACAGCCTTCTTACTTCACCCTTCTCTGTACCTTTAAAGATCAGTCATGTCTCCCCTCAAAAACAGCAACAACAAAAAATTTTAGTCACTTGGATCTTTCTTCAAAACTTATTCCCCTAAGGCCTTGTATCATCACTATTCTATGAACTCTTTCCTATGCATCAATAAGCTTTTTCAATTAGGATGAGTAAAACGGACATCATTGATTTTTTACAATGTCACGAATGACTTGCTTTCCTAATGCATCGTAGTAGCATCTGATTTCACTGGCTTATAACTGCCACTCACTGGCCAAATGCGTTCAGCGTATGAACAGAGACCACTCCCAAATCCCTTTCAGCCTCTACTAGTCCTACTAATAGAAATAAATGCACATTTTATAGAAGTGTAACTTGGAGGTATGTTGGTGGTGCAGCATGCTCATGCAAGTTCAAATTTAGGTGTGTGCAGATAAGGATAGAGGTTCTTGAGAATTGTGGGCTATTTGAGAAGCATATCCAATGGTTTGGAATACAGAGGGATATCTGCATTTTGGCTTTTATTCTGTCCACTAGCTTATCTTTAAGTTGCCATCTCCACATTTCATTCGTTGAAACAAGGGAATTTGGAAGCTGATGAGACAACAGGCAGTAGTGATGCACCACAGTGACATTGGGGAGGGGAGAGAAAGAGAGCGGAAAGAGAGAGGGGAGAAAAAGAGACAAGTGAGACAAATGTCATTGTGGCATGAAAGAAAACCCAATCACAGAATCTTACAGCACAGACAGAAGCCATTCGGCCCATCGTGCCCATGCTGGCTCTTTGAAACAGCTATCCAATTAGTCCCACTCCCCTGCACTTTCCCCATAGCAATTCAATTGTCTCCCCTTCAATATTTATCCAATACCCTTTTGAAGGCTACTACTGAATCTGCTTCCACCGCCCTTTCAGGCAGTGCGTTCCAGATCACAACAACTCGCTGCGTAAAAACATTTCTCATCTCCCCTCTGGTTCTTTTGCCAATTACCTTAAAACGTAAAACAAAAGTCAGCAAGAATCAAAGAACTCTCAAGTATACATTCCTATAAGGAATGCTGAAGCACAGATTTATATAGGAATCTGCCTTCCATACAAGGAGACATTTTGTAAATCGACATTCAGGTTTCTGGTGAGCTGCATACAAGCAAAGGAGGAGAAACAGTAGTTTGGCTCAATGAAGCTCATCCTTCCAATACCCTAGCTCTCCCATTCTAGTAAACTACCAATCTGATTCACGACAAGAAACAAGATCCATCTTGGAGATTGAAATATTTTTCTTTTACATTTAGTAACAGTACAGGAATTCAAGCTAAAATAAGCATACCCAATTCAAGCATTATCTTGATTCAAAGTATCTAGTCCCATATTTGGAAATCCTCATTCACATAGCAATATTTTTTACTAAAAAAAAGTTACTGGGATTCAAGACTGAAGCACTTCAAGGTTATTTACGGCATAGTTCATGCAACTACATTGGGCTCCGTCGGTTAACTGATTGACCCAAATCAACCGATACCTTTTTATTGTTCCTACCTTGGGCGTGTGTGGAGGGAGCTGTGGTCCAATAAAACCAGACATAGTTTGGTTGGTAGCCAATCGCTGATTGACAGGTGGCCTTGGAGATGACTGGCCTAAATGCTTAGAATGTTCTGACCCATTTTTTGTGTCATGAGATCTGAAAAATTATGGATCTTTGTTTTAGTACAAAAAAAGGTAAAGTTCTGAGGATACTGAAACTTCAATTTAAAATTTTTTGTTGCTGAAGTACCTGATGTAAAAGAGCACATAGGCTTGCTGGTTTAGCACTGATCTGATGTCACTCGAAGATACAATAGAATCGTTCATCTGGTACCACTGTCCATTACTGGCCTGGGAATAAATTTATTTTCAATTTTAATTTCAAATATAGCTGCTAACACATGAAGGCTTGAGAAAGCTGATAAGTTCCCATTGCAAAATTATGTTCTGAAGAAATACAAGCAAATTATTGCATTAATCAAAAATCTACAAGCTGTATATAGAACATTCTATGCAAATACTTTTCTAGTAGTTTGATCATTTTAAACAATTACCTTGATATAACAGTAGTAATGTCCAGCATGGCAGCTGAATCCTGAATGTACCAATACTGCATACAGCACATACACTACTGGCTCTCCATTTGACTGTGACATATAGGGCCGAACATCCAGATACTCAGAGTACCTCACATCCTAAAAAGAAAGACTTAAATTAACGATTCAGTTACTAAATGTCAGTTTTCTTTCCTTGGTTTCTTAACTGATTATTCACCTCTCTCAGAAGATTAAATTAATTATGGAAAGTCCAAGACTGTGCAAATTACACATGGTTTGTAAAAAGGAGCTATCTTAATGGGTAAAGCAGTCTTTTTCCAGGCTGTGCTGCTCGGAAACAGAATGGTCCACGGGTTCCTCTATTTCTGATAGAAGGGTTATTCTTGGGGGCTCAGTCAGAGCCTTGCAGAGACAATCTATTGGAAATAAACAGTCAAGCCAACAACACGAATACCTCACATTTAACCAACCTCACCCCTCATCAGATAAAAGAATCTGAGTGATAATAGAATTTTGACCTGGGAAGGGCTGTAACATACTACTATTGCACTTCCCTGGCTGGATGCCGGAAATGGACCTCAACATTAAGAAAGAGGAACATTTATGACTAGTTTAAATGGAGGAAAATAAATGCGATAGCTGTACATTACAGGAACCGCCACATCAGAAACCTCCAATTTGCCATCCTTATTTAGAGTCTGTTTTTGAGCCCTGAAAAGCTGACTAGAATGTGTCCAAGGCAAAAGTTGGGATAAGTAAGGAGATTGTGAAAGGGCAAAGATAATTCACTTAACGGAATGTTTTAACATGCTCTTACAAGGCAGACAATCTCCCACCTCCACCCCATGGACTATCTTGCCTGAACCACTTATGGCATTAAGACGAACAGAACTTCTAAAACTGCAAAGTACCTTTGTGATCTTTCCACCTGTAAAGTTAGCAAAGCGTTTCAGAGAGAGTGTCAGCACATTTGAAGCTCGATGGATGGTGAATCTCTTTGAGGCAGGTACCATTTTCTTACACCTGGTTTAGTTATAAAAGAAATTTAGCGTTAGAAATCAACTAGCAATCTATTTCATGACCATGTAATAAATTCAAAAATCATCATGGGAATTTCTGTGTTTTTTTTTAAATGACTATACATGTCAAAGACATTACTCAATTTCAGAATTTTCTTCATTCAGTAATGGATGTGGTCTAGGAGCTAAAGGTCTGACTTTTCAGCTGCAAAGGATTAACCCAACACATTTGAGACAACTGGTCAATTCTTGGCTTGGCTGCTTCATGGATTGCCTTACGCAGTCTATTTCACTATTACCTGCATACGTCCAGGTCCTTGGATACCAATGATGCCATATTGTACCTTGACCAAAAGGTAATTTAAACTTAAAATTAGCAGGCTATATGTACCTTGGGGTTAATAAACTACAGAATAACTTTATAGACAGTTAAGTATGTTTTTACAATGCCACAATTAGCTGCATCAGATTCAAAACCTGGACTGAGTTATCAGTTTCACCCGAATTATGAAGCCAAGACCGACCCTGGTCCTTTTATTGATATCTGTCGAATAATAGGACTCCCAATAAATCAATTTAAACACAGTGGAAATTAAGGGCAGATTTTAAACACTATTAAAAGATGAAAACACAATATTCACTGCTTGTGTTGTTGATAGGCTGCAAGAAAACTGGTTTAAGAGGGGAATGTTGGTGTATGGGTAAATACTTTGCAGGTGTTCTACAGCATTCAATTTTAAACCACCTACTTTTTAAAGTTTCACCCAGTTGTCGGATCATAAAATGACTGGGCCCTGGTCTAAACAGCAGGAAATGAGAGATTGAAACAGCTCCACATTGATGCCAGTCAAGAGGCCAATCTATTTTCTTAAAATGAGTGGCTCCTTGGCTATGTGGAGGAAACCCTTAACTGGGATAACTGCGAAATGATAGGTGCTATTTCAAATCCCATATAGGGCAAGTATTTCAATGGATAAAGGAAAACATCTACGTGGGAAAGTGCATAAAGCACTTGATGCTATACAGTTACTTTTTTTTTTAACAAGAGCTTATTGTACCTCTGGTGATACTGTTAGACAGTACAGAAGCTAACACGAGTCACAAGAAAGGGAGATAAAGTTTCTCATGTAAATTATACGCCACTATAAGGAAGCAGTCATGTATGCCATACGCACAAAAGAGTGCTAGTGTTTCCAATTTAGCAGTTATACAGCAATTTAGAGGTACGGTAGCATAGTTGTTACGTTACTGGACTAGTAATCCAGAGGCCTGGACTAATGATCCAGGGACATGAGTTCAATTCCCACCATGGCAGCTGGAGAATTTAAATTCAGTTAATTAAATCTGGAATAAAAAGCTACCATCAGTAATGGTGACCGTGAAACTACCAGATTGTCGTAAAAACCCATCTGGTTCACTAATGTCCTTTAGGGAAGGAAATCTGCTGCCCTTACCTGGTCTGGCCTATATGTGACTCCAGACCCACAACAATGTGGTTGACTCTTAAATTCCCCTGAAATGGCGGCTCACCACCACCTTCTCAAGGGCAATTAGGGATGGGCAATAAATGCTGGCTGTGCCAGCGATGCCCACATCCCGTGAATAATTTTTTTTTTAAACTTTCATTGACAGGTACAGTAAAAAGGACCACCCCAGGGGCATAGTCTCAGGTCGGCCATTTCCTGAGATGAGCAGGAATTTCTTCACTCAGAGGGTTGTGAATCTTTGGAATTCTCTACCCCAAAGGACTGTGGATGCTGAATCGTTGAGTATATTAAAGGCTGAGATCGATAGATTTTTGGACTCATGGGGAATCAAGGGATATGGGGATCGGGCGGGAAAGTGGAGTTGAGGTTGAAGATCAGCCATGATCTTATTGAATGGCGGAGCAGGCTCGAGTGGCCGTATGGCCAACTCCTATTGCTTATGTTATGTTCTTAGAATGGCTCAGTGCGTAAATGAAATAGCCAATGTGAAACTGAGCCACACAAATCAGGAAGGTTCCAGGTTTCACCCCTGGTTTGTGTTGAGTTAGCTGATCTCAGCCAGGGCAGTGACAGGAGCATTTTAATTGGTCTCAGCACCACTTGGGCAGGAAAGGGGGGGGGAACCCGTTTCTGCTCCTATGCTGTATCCAGAGACTCCTCCTGGAAAGTAACTGATGTGCGGATGTTGGCTGAGGGCAGGGTTAGGGATCAGCTGTGATGCCTCCCCACAGTTGAATAGGCTAGACGTTTTCATCATCTAGCCTTTGTGTGAAGAGTCACTTGGGTAAGGCACAAGTAAGCAGATGGAAGCCTACAGCGGGCAGATGGAGTTAAAATACAGATCAGCCATGATCTAATTGAATGGCTGAACAGGCTCGAGGGGCTGAATGGCCTCCTCCTGTATCCATGTTCCTAAGTACACCTCATGAGTCAGCACCTTTGGCTGAGTTTCCATAGTTGAATAGCCTGGCAACATACACTACTTAGGCAAGTGAAACCACACTGAATTTAATAGCAAGTACTCTGGCAGCTGTAATTAGCCACTCATCTGACCCTCATGTAAGCTACAGATCCCAGGGGGCACAGTTAGAAACTGGTGGCACAGTGAACGTGCAGCTCCTTTTTCACTGCGTTTTGAAATTTATGCATTAGTTATATCCATGTGGCAATCAGTAATTACGCCTCCAGCAGCAAGTAATATGTAGTGGCAATAAAGGACAAACTTTGTTAGTCCTGATCAATGTACATTTGGAGAGCACATATGAATGGCACTTAACACAAGATTACATAGTTGGCTAAACACAACACCAGTAATTAAATCAAAAGGAGCAACATGGTTGAATCTAATTAACAGCTGCCATAAAGGATTTAAGAACAAGGGTTCGTCTATTAATTTTATACACTGATATAGGTGGTAAAATCATTGAAACAAATTTGATGCAGATATTTACCCATAGCACAGAGCCATGTGTGTGGTCTATTTAACCCTATGGCAAGTTATTCAGGGAAAGGGAAAAAAATGACGCTTAATGCACTGCTGGTACATCTGCAATGGAAAAGGAGCCCCAGGGTTCTAAACAAAGGCTGTGAAATAGTGTGTCTGGGCTAGAAGGTTTCGCATTTATCAAGGATTTACGCCTTCGTCTTTCGGAGAACGATACAAAATGCTGAATTGTAGGCTGCTTTCCGTTGCCTCATCGCTTGCCAAAATGCTACACCATTGAAGGACAAAATTCAGCTAATAGCCATGAATGGATCAACCCAATACAGACACTGCTTAAATTGAATGATTAATCCTTTGATCTTATGAACTTACATTGGGGCCTGTCTAAGAGGCAATGAATAAGTGTATGCTGGTCCTTGGAAAGGATCGTGAATGCGATCCACAAGGATTTATCTGGAAAGGACAATTGGATGGCATGGTACATGGTAAATAACATTTGTTTACAGCTATGAACAATTTAGAAAGCACAGTGACCCTTATTTAAACTGTGAAAAATTACACAAAAACACATTAGTTTTACAAAAATGATGCAGTTAAGCAGTCTAGGCTTTATCAACAAGTCAACAGAATGGACACCAGATGGCTTGCTCGTGTCCTGGCCAATGCGTTGGTGTCGTTCTCAACCTTAGAAACTGACACTTTTTTTTAAAATATAAAAGTGAGACTACAATATACAGTAGTTACAGAAATTGAAGTGCTAACTGTAATATTTAATGCACCTGCCAGATGTATTTTATTGCAAATGTTTGAAAGCAGAGGTAAATGTATTCAAATGCTAAGAACTACACCTAGGTTAATGGGTACTGATAAGTAATTATAGGACTGTACATCTCAGCAACTAATAAGATGTCTGCAGCATCAGACTGGATATATACTGGATAGTCAGGAGTGATGACAAGCCTGTAATCTAATTGAAGGGTTCAGTGACAAACAGTGAGAAGAGTTTATAAACATCTGAACTCCACAACCTGATTATGTAATTAATCACTTCCCATTACTTAAAATTATCTTGAACATTTGTTAGTCTTGTTTTCTGACTGTCATCCTGTGCCTGGAAGCTGTAGGCAGGTTTTGCATCAACAGTCAGGAACTTCAGGAGGGTGAGGGGGAGGATGAAAAAGACCCAGTGTACCACGATAGCACGCTGGAGCACCATCGCGCTGATACACAGTGGTAAGAAACAGCTTTGAAGCCGCTATTCCCCCTATAATGGATTACTGATCCCAGCCATGGCATCCTTAGGAGGCATTGAGCAGAAGCCAGGCATCTCCCCACAAGATGGAAGGGAAGAATTGGGTTATTTTCATACACCTCCAGATCTCAAGTTGTATAGCAACATTGGCAGAAGCCTGGGGCAGACAACACTTTCCCCTACTGTGTTCTGCACAGAATGATCTTAAATGGAGTGCTTCTAAACAGAGTGTTAAAGTTGGGAATTTGGAGAGAGTGGAAGTCTCTGGTAAGTACTGGGTGAGTATTAGCTGTAAAAAGTGAAATTTAGTTTAATGTTTTGAATTTAACTTAGAACTTTAAAAACTGTAGTTAACAGAAACTGCCCGTCAGTGGCAGTTAACTGTCAGTCAGCTGTAAGCGCTTGTCTTGAATAGGTGCCAATTACTGTGAGCAGGGAGCTGAGACATCACTTGTAACTTGGATGTGGCTCCAAGGGTATAAAGTAAACGCTACCTGCTGACGCACAGAGTGATCTTAAACAGAGTGTTAAAGTTGGGAATTCGAAGCAGAGAGAGAAGGGGGTGCTGCTTTTTGCCTCCAATACTTGTAGTGTGTTGTGTTACAGGTAAATATTTAATTTCATCTACCTAGAACGTAAACTAAATCTAGTACAGTAAACTCTCTTATCCAGCACCTATGGTTGATGAAAAATTCTGGATAACAGAGAGGTATACCTTCCACGGTGCTGCTTTTCCACTCACCATCACCACTGACTAACTCGGCCACCGCAGGAGACTCGGGCAAACGAGTGCTGGATGGATTCGGCAAGATTACCGGTTATTGAGCTGTTGTTTTGTATTGAGATATATCTATTTTGCCGGTTATTAAAGTATTCCGGATGATAAAGTGCCGTTTAAACAAGTTTACTGTTAAAAACTAAACTATAAGCTAAGTTAATTAAAATACTTAGGGGGAAAAATTCAGCTGCTTGCGCCTCCCGTTAGCGCCTTAAGAGGGCGCTAATGGGGCGTAAAGCAGCTAACGCCCGGGCGCAGCGCCGCCCACGCCTCCCGAAAAATTTAGTGGGAGGTTAGCGGCGGCGGCAGCCGGTAGCGCCCTGTGGCGCTGCGCCGCCGGCGATGACATCATCGCCGTGCGCAGCACCCCGCTCGCGCCCCGGCCGTGATCTTCAGTCGCGCCCCCTGATTTACCGCCAGACGCTATGTCCGACGGGTTCAGGGAGGCGTACGTGCGGCCGGGGCGGCGATATTTAAAGCGGAGGTGGCAGGCGGCCATTTTTGTTGCTGGCCGCCTGCCAGCACCTGCCCCCGGCCCCCGTGAAGCCCTCCCACCGTGAAGTGCCGGCTGCGCTCCAAGAGCCTGGCACTTCTCTTGAGTGCCGGGCTCTTTTGCCGGCACTCCCGATCCCATGGGGCCCAGCTGGGCCCCGGTTCGCGCTGCGCAGGGTCCCTCCCCTTTAAGAAGGGGAGGAAGGCCTGCAATACCGCGGCGCGACGTGCCGCAGCGCGTGGCGCTGCGGCACGTAGCGCCAGGATATTCACTCGCAGCGCCCCAAGAGGGATGCGGGCTGCTTCCAGTTGCGCCCCGCTTCCCTCTTGGGGCGCAACCACTGAAGTTCCGGCGCGGGGCCGCTAATTTTTTCGGGGCGCTAAAAGTCGCGCCCCGGCGAGGTTAGCGCCCCAAATGGGGCGCGACTCAATTTTTACCCCTTAAATTTTTATTATCTAACTAAAACAAGGTTATAAAGGGATGGCAGTGCAGGTGGTGTGCTGCAACTGCAGCATGTGGGAGTTTGTGAAGAGCATCGCAATCCCAGATGACCACGTCTGCAGTAAGTGTCTGCATCTCGAGGAACTTCAGCTCAGAGTTGGTGAGCTGGAGTCAGAGGTGCAGACGTTGCGGGGTATCAGGGAGGGCGAGTGCAATCTGGACACTTTGATCCAGGAGGCAGTTACATAGAACATAGAACAGTACAGCACAGTACAGGCCCTTCGGCCCTCGATGTTGTGCCGAGCATTGTCCGAGACCAAGATCAAGCTATCACACTCCCTATCACTCTGGTGTGCTCCATGTGCTTATCCAATAACCGCTTGAAAGTTCCTAAAGTGTCCGACTCCACTATCACAGCAGGCAGTCCATTCCACACCCCAACCACTCTCTGAGTAAAGAATCTACCTCGGACATCCCTTCTATATCTCCCCCCATGCACCTTATAGTTATGCCCCCTTGTAACAGCTGCCTCTACCCGAGGAAATAGTCTCTGAACATCCACTCTATCTATCCCCCTCATCATCTTATAAACCTCTATTAAGTCGCCTCTCATCCTCCTCCGCTCTAAAGAGAAAAGCCCCAACTCCCTCAATCTTTCCTCATAAGACCTCCCCCCCAAACCAGGCAGCATCCTGGTAAATCTCCTTTGCACTCTTTCCAATGCTTCTACGTCCTTCCTATAGTGAGGTGACCAGAACTGCACACAATATTCCAAATGTGGTCTCACCAAGGTCCTGTACAGTTGCAGCATAACCTCACGGTTCTTAAACTCAAACCCTCTGTTAATAAACGCTAACACACCATAGGCCTTCTTTACTGCTCTATCCACTTGAGTGGCAACCTTCAGAGATCTGTGGATATGAACCCCCAGATCCCTTTGCTCCTCCACGTTCCTCAGAACCCTGCCGTTGACCCTGTAATCCTTATTCAAATTTGCCCTACCAAAATGAATCACCTCGCACTTATCAGGGTTAAATTCCATCTGCCATTTTTCGGCCCAGCTCTGCATCCTATCAATGTCTCTTTGCAGCCTACAACTGCCCTCCACCTCATCCACTACTCCACCAATCTTGGTGTCATCAGCAAATTTACTGATCCACCCTTCAGTCCCCTCCTCCAAGTCATTGATAAAAATCACAAACAGCAGAGGACCCAGCACCGACCCCTGTGGCACACCGCTGGTAACTGGTCTCCAGTCCGAAAATGTTCCATCCACCACCACCCTCTGCCTTCTATGAGTTAGCCAGTTACTTATCCAATCGGCCAAATTTCCCTCTATCCCACAACTCCTTACTTTCTTCATGAGACGACCATGGGGAACCTTATCAAACGCCTTACTAAAATCCATGTATACGACATCAACTGCTCTACCTTCATCTACACACTTAGTTACCTCCTCAAAGAATTCAATCAAATTTGTTAGGCAAGACTTACCCTTCACGAATCCGTGTTGACTATCCCTGATTAAGTTGCCCCTTTCCAAATGGTCATAAATCCTATCCCTCAGGACCTTTTCCATTATCTTACCAACCACCAAAGTAAGACTAACCGGCCTATAATTACCAGGGTCATTCCTATTTCCTTTCTTGGAGAGGAACAACATTCGCCACTCTCCAGTCCTCTGGCACCATCCCCGTGGACAGTGAGGACCCAAAGATCAAAGCCAGAGGCTCTGCAATCTCCTCCCTTGCCTCCCAAAGAATCCTAGGATATATCCCATCTGGCCCAGGGGACTTATCGACCCTCAGGTTCTTCAAAATTGCTAAAACATCTTCCCTCAGAACATCTACCACCTCCAGCCTATCCACCTTTATCACACTCTCATCCTCAAGAACATGGCCCCTTACACCCCTTAGATTAGGTAGTGGTACAGGTCTGGTTAGTGGTCAGGGACAGGAGGGTGTGACTAACTCAGGCAGGTAAGTGGACCCAAGGTGCAGTGCAGGAGGAGCCTCGGCTTTTGCCCTTATCCAACAGGTATGAGGTTCTTGTTGCCTGTGTGGATGAGGGCAAAGTCTGCAGCGTGGATCAGCATAGCACCATGGTACAGGAGGCCACTCAAGTGGGGGGAGTGAAAAGGAATGTTGTAGTGGTAGAGGACAGTATAGTCAGGGGGATAGATACTGTTTCCTGCAGCCGCAATCAGGAGTTCCAAAGGCTGTGTTGCCAGGGTTAAGGATATCTCTTCGCGGCTGGAGAAGAATTTGGAGTGGGAGGGGGAGGATCCAGTTGTCGTGGTCCACATAGAAACCAACGACATAGGTAGAACTAGGAATGAGGTTCTGCTGAGAGTTTGAGGAGCTAGGGTCCAAATTAAAAAGCAGAACCTCAAAGGTAATAATCTCTGGATTGTTACCCAAGCCACGTGCAAATTGGCATAGGGATAAGCAGATCAGAGAGTTAAATGCGTGGCTCAAAGAGTGTTGTGGGAGGCAGGTGTTTCGATTCATGGGGCACTGGCACCAGTACTGGGGAAAGAGGGAGCTGTTCCAGTTGGGCTGCAGATAAGGCTTTAAACAAGGCGGGGGGGGGGGGGGGGGGGGGGGGGGGGGGGGGGCGGAGGGCAAATTTAGAAATCTAAGGAGAAAAGTCAAGGCAATGGAACAGTGTAGCGATTTTGGTTAAGATAGCAGAGTGTGACAGGAAGGGACAGAGTGTTTAACGGTAATATGCATCAGCGAATAAGGTGAAAGCAGGGAATAATGGTAAAAAAGTTAAAATTAAAGGCTCTTTATCTGAATGCACGAAGCATTCGTAAGATAGGCAAATTAGTGGCACAAATAGAAATAAATGGCTTTGATTTAATAGCCATTACAAAGACATGGTTGCAAGGTGACCGAGGTTAAGAACTAAATATTCCAGGGTACTTGACGTTTCAAAAAGACAGGCAGAATGAAAAGGGGGAGGGGGGGGGGGGGGGTAGCCCTGATAACAAAGGATGACATAAGAACAGTAGTGAGAAAGGATCTTGGCTCGGAAGATCAGGAAGTAGAATCATTATGGGTGGGGATAAGAAATAACAAGGGGCAGAAATCACTGGTGGGAGTGATTTATAGGCCCCCAAACAGTAGCTATACCTTTGGACAGACTATTAATCAACAAATAATAGGAGCTTGTAACAAAGGTAATACAATAATCATGGGGGACTTTAATCTTCATACAGACTGGACAAATCAAATTGGCAAAGGTAGTCTGGAGGACGAGTTCATGGAATGCATTCGAGACAGTTTCCTAGAACAATACTTCATGGAACCAACCAGGGAAGAGGGTATTTTAGATCTTGTATTATGTAATGAGGCAAGGTTAATGAGTAATCTCATAGTAAAGGATCCTCTGGGGAAGAGTGATCATAATATGATAAGTATTTCACTCAAACTCAATGTGAAATGTTAAGTCTAAAACTAGAGTCTTAAACTTAAATAAAGCCAATTACATAGGTATGAGGGGTGAGTTGGCTAGATTGGAAAATTAGATTAAAATGTATGATGGTAGATGAGCAGTGACAAACATTTAAAGAAATATTCCAAAATTCTCAACGAATATACATTCCATTGAGAAATAAAAACTCCACAGGAAAAGTGATCCATCCATGTCTAATTAAAGAAGTTAAGGATAGTATTAGATTAAAAGAAGAAGCTTATGATGTTGCAAAGAATAGTAGTAAGCCTTAGGAGAGCTTTAGAAACCAGCAAAGGATGACCAGAAAACTGATACAGGGAGAAAATAGAATGAGAGTAAACTAGCAAGAAATATAAAAAGAGATTGCAAGAGCTTCTACAAGTATGCAAAAAGAGAATAGAAAAATTAAGCGTTGGTCCCTTCGAGGTCGAGACAGGTGGAATTATAATGGGGAATAAGGAAATGGCAGAGACTTTAAACAACTATTTTGTATCTGTAAGAAATTGTGAATTGGAAGAAATAACTTGAGGCAAAAAGTCTCTTCAGACTGGTGTTAGAATAACTGGATAGACGCTTAGAATTTGCTTATGTTCTTGGTTCCCTGCGCATGTTATAACATTCTGCACCGTGGTGGTGACCTTGTTTCCAGACTTGCTGTCTGCTGTTTGTGCTAAAAAGGTTGTTGACTGTATCTTTGATAATCTACCCTAGGCCCACCCCTAAAGAGAGAGTAAAAGAGATATCATAAAGAGCTTTTAGCACAGACGGTGAAGGGAAGGGAAGAGTTGTTCGCGCACGCCAGCCATCTGCTCGTCACGGTTGTATGTCTACGTCTATCTTGACTGCGTGTTGTACTTAACTTAAACTGCTGCTCCTTAATAAAATGCCTTACAACTCCTAAGACCCTTTGGTTAATCTGTGTGTGACCTGTGATCCAAATCTTACATATCTGTCTTCACAGTAGAAGACACAAAAAGCATACAAAAAATAGTGGGGAACCAAGGGGCTAATAAGAGTGAGGAACTTAAAGTAATTAATATCAATAGAGAAAAAGTACTTGAGAAACTAATGGGATTAAAAGCAAAGAATTTCGACGCCAGGTGAAACAGCAGCTTTCGACAAACTTGATGGCGGCACCAAGATCGTCACTATGTCTGATCCATTCACCTCGGACAAACTAAACGCAGCCCTGTCGACAACCAAATCTGGAAAAGCTGCTTGCCCAGATGGTGTTTACCCAGAATTCCTAAAAGCACTGGGACCCAAAGCAAAGAGATGGTTGACCTCCTTCTTCTCTGAGATACTGGCAGCTGGTAAAATTCTACCTATTTGGAAGGAGACTAAAATAATTGCCCTCCTGAAGCAGGGGAAGAATGTCTGTGAAGCCTCCAGCTACCGCCCGATCTCCTTACTTTGCACTTGTTATAAAGTGCTGGAGAAGCTACTGCACCACAAACTAGCCCCCATCATCGAGCCAACCATTCCTAAGGAGCAAGCGGGCTTCCGGTGCGGCCGTAACTGCTGCGATGAAGTGGTAGCTTTAACAACACACATCGAAGCAGGCTTCCAGCGCCAGCTCAAGACCGCCGTAGCACTCGTGGACCTGTCAGCGGCGTATGACACAGTATGGAAGCATGGACTGCTTTTCAAGCTCTCCATCATTTTACCCTGCAGAACAACGATCCATCTTCTCAACTCCATGCTTAGCAACCGACGCTTCAGTGTGTACACTGGCACCCAGAAGAGTAGATATAGGACATTGAACAACGGACTCCCACAGGGTTCTGTCCTTGCACCCATGTTATTCAACGTTTACACCAGTGACCTGCCCAAAACAGAGTCCCGCAAGTTCGTATATGCTGATGACATTGCCTTGGCCATGCAAAACATGAATCTGTCCATCACCAAAGAGACTCTAACCAGTGATTTACAGAGGATGGAGGCCTACTTCCGCCAATAGCGACTTCGGCCAAACCCGCAAAAGACCGTCACCTCGACATTTCATCTCAACACCCATCAAGCAAACCAAGTTTTGAAAGTCTCCTTCTGCGGCGCAGAGGTAAGCCATGCCAAAAAAAACTATTTAGCAGTCACGCTTGATCGCGCCCTGTCATATAGACAACATCTCCAGAACCTTGGGAAGAAACTAAAGAGTAGGGTCAACTTGATCCAGAAACTCGCCGGATCCACATGGGGAGCAGACACTCAAACCCTCCGTACAGCAGCACTCGTCCTGGTGTACTCTACAGCGGAGTACTGCTCTCTGGCATGGCTATCAAATCCGTTGATGTCCAGCTGAATTCTACTATGAGAGTTATCATCGGTACGACACCAACACCTTGGTTGCCCGTGCTTGCAAACATCGCACCACCACACCTACGCCGCGAATATGCAGGCTCCAGAGAATACAACTGCTACACCAGCAATGACATGCCGATCCAGGCCGACTTGAACAACCTACCACCAACCTGTCTCAAATCTAGAAGGCCATTCTGGACTGTCGCCGAAGCCCTTCAGCGATCTCCCCTCAGCCTTGATGACCGATGGCGGAATGCTTGGAAGAACTGCGACATACGGAATGGGTTCCTTAGAGGAGCCCACAGTACAACCTGAAGGATCAAACCTTCTCCACAAACAGTGAGCAACCATCAACTGCCTCAGAACTAGTCATAGTAGATGCTGCCACCTTCTCCATAGATGGAAGATTAAAGCATCCCCATCATGCGACTGTGGAGCTCCTAATCAGACCCTGGAACACATCATTGAGCACTGCCCTCAGAGGAAATTCGCAGGCAGCCTACAAGATATCCACACTGTTACACCGGAAGCTTTGGCCTGGATATCCAACTTAGATACTGACATTTGATTTGCTTTGCTACTACCATACGAAAGAAGAGGAGGAGAGCACTTATCAAACATGCTTCCATTTTGCTGCTAATGCTCATCTATAATTTTCTATTTGGAGGTGTGAGAAAACAGACCATATTCTCTTGCCCCATTGTTTTTTCCCCCCATTTGAAGTTTCAATTCTAATCTTCCCAAAACCACATCAAACCAAACTACACCTTAACACTCTGTTAATACATCAATGAAAACGTTACTGGGTCTGTTTTTTTTTTTATAAACGTGCTGTTGAGGTTGGTGGACAAATATACTTCTCATTTGGGTGGGTGATTGACAAACATTTCTATGTCCGCTGCATTTTATACTCTTACGAATTTCTGTGGCAAACTGACAGTGCAATCAGATGTTCAAAATATTAAAAGTATTTGTGATATTACGTGCAAATTTATATCCTGCATAGACCACACTATAACTTCCCATTACTTTACAAGTTACATATACATACACACACGCATAAATATATACGTACACTGCAAGTAAAGAGCCTTAGAAATTGGTGGGCCTTGTCATTTCTGCTGCACCATGAAACTGCAAATGACGCAGTTAATGCGCCAGTGAGTTGTGTCATGTTGGTGAAAGGGTAGTTAGTGTTGTAAATTAGTGATGAATTTCACATTCAGTATACATTCTTGTATTTAATGCATCAACATGCTTATGTATAAATTGAAAACTGCAGGCAAAAGCATTGTTTTTAAATCCATTGTGATTTTGCACATTTGTTTTACCTCCTAGTTTAGCTAAATATCATTTCACTAGTAGTTTTAATTCTGTACTTGAGAGAGAACTTTTTAAACATCATATGTATTCTGGAAAAAAAAATTGGGATACCAACCTATAAATAAGGTTGCAAAATAATGAACTTGGCAATACTGAGATATGCTTTGGCGATTCTGTATCTATTTACTTCACCTGAGGAAGGGGCAATCGATAGCTCCGAAAGCTTGTGATTTCAAATAAAACTGTTGGACTATAACCTGGTGTTGTGCGACCTCTCAATACTGAGATAGTCAGCTGTGTTACCAATTGGTCAAATAGTACAACATGGACAGAATGATTCAGTATACATGGAAGGCCACTGCCATGGTCATGAAGAAATTAGTATGTTATACACACACACAAGAGCTATTCAACCACTTACTAACAATCTTTATTTTGGTAATGAGAATGTTTACTCACTTGGTGCATTTG
Organism: Squalus acanthias; assembly: GCA_030390025.1. NCBI lineage: Eukaryota > Metazoa > Chordata > Chondrichthyes > Squaliformes > Squalidae > Squalus > Squalus acanthias. Next base: position 14,273,206 of record CM059442.1, on the reverse strand, counting down.
TAGGCATTTTCACCATCCAGCTGCTCAGGCTTTACAAACTGCTCCAGAGCTTTTGTGATGTTTGGTGCAGTCTATAAAATATTTCATATTTTTTCCACAGATAATTAGAAGACAAAATAGGTTTTCAATTGGGAACTCTTTCAAAAAACTAAACGTATTTTAGAATACTTCTAAATAAAACACGTACACAACGTATTAATCATTTTGGATTTTATAGCTGCTCTTTCAAGCATTAAACTGAAAATTCAATTCCATAAAAATTCATGCGCAAAATAAAGTTGAATTACAGCACACCAGTAACCAAACTGGCCAGTAATACAAACAGTTATAATCATGAAAGCAGTGTAAACAAGATCAGAAATTGGCTTTGGCATCAAACCAGCAACACAAACTCTCATCCTTTGGTCATACAGGTCACAAGCTAATATTTACAAGGTATTCAATGCGAGAAGTATGTATCTCCTCCCCACTTACCGGATATCAGATTTACGCCATTATATTGTACCAACTTTTAGCATACAAACTTTTCATAACAGATAACATCTACTAACAAATTATGAATCGGTGCTTTTCTAATTTTGACAGAAACAAAAGATGACTTGTGACATCTGATGGGAATGTGCCAACATTTACGGGCCGGTGTGCTTACAATGTGTGTTGTCTGATAGTTGATTCTGGCCATATGTCTAAATTCCTTGCTACTTCTCTATAATATGATATTGTATTTTAGAATAATTGTGCCATTGTTGCATGCCAAGATAGAATCATTCAGCACAGGAGGTGGTCATTCAGCCCATCGTGCCTGTGCCGGCTCTTTGAAACAGCTATCCAATTAGTCCCACTTCACTGCTCTTTCCCATTAGCCCTGCAAATCTTTCCTTTTCATCTCTGGTAAATCTCTTTTGCACCCTCTCCAAGGCCTTGACATCCTTCCTAAAATGTGGTGCCCAGAATTGGACACAATACTCCAGCTGAGGCCTAACCAGTGATTTATATAGATTTAGCATAACCTCCTTGCTTTTGTACTCTATGCCTCTATTTATAAAGACAAGGATCCCGTATGCATTTTTAGATATGGTTTCTTCGAAATGCAATTCTGACATCAGCCTGCAAATATTGTGACCGGTCTACGCAACTGACTGAAGACACAGGGAATGCCTGCATCAAGTCTAGTGCATGGTTTACAACATAGTTAGAGCAACTGTCAATTCTGGGCAGTGTCACCGCTGCAAGAGAAGAGCTTGAAGAGAAAGTGCACTTCTGGATCGCGAAGAACAAGACCCATTCACAGGAAATGCTGTACAAATGTTGAGAAGAAATGGCATCTTAAAAATGCAAATTGCAGCAGCTAGCTAAGAATAATGTATTCCAATACCTTTATTTCCAGAGCAATGTCCAAGTATGGGTCATATGTGTCAGAAACTCCTTTGCAGTTTAAACATTTTACTAAAATAGGAAAAACATTGTTAGAAAAATGCTCTGCAAGACAATATATAAATCCATATACAAGTGCTATAAAACTTTCAACAATTTAAACTTCAACACTAAAGACCTTCAATGCAATACAGTAAATATCTAACTTTTCGATGATCGGTTATTTTGTCGCCCAGCAAGCAAAAAGCAGTTTTTCATTTACATATGCACCCATTTTACTAAAATCATTACATACATATAAAACCACTCTGATCTTTAAACAAATGCAACATACCTCTTGACCTTAAGTACCCGCCAAAAATTTGATATACCATTGTGGTGGCCTGAGTTTGTCTATCCAATCTACAGAAGTATCAGAAAGAACATTAAGTATATTTTTCACGATAAAATCATCTTCAGTTAAACTTAAAAGTAAACACCACTTTAGTTCAAGGCAGCTTGGTGGCAGGGCACATTGGTACTCGCACTCATGATTTCGCAAATCATGAGCTCCCAATCTTCACTGGGCCATCAGAAGGTGACACAAAACACAGGCGTTACCCTTCCGAGGGGTGGAGCGAGGGAAAGCAAGAGTGGAAGAAAGCAATTGGGAATGTCCAACTTTAGTAATTCTCTTGTGCTTTCAACACCCTCTCTGGCGACATCAGCAACAGGGAGGGTCCCATGCATTCCAAACTGATCCCATAGGAAACACAACTACAGAACAGGCTACAAGGCCACAGAATGACCTGCCGTGAAGGAAATTTGATTCAAAGGTCTTGTATGGTGGCAAAAGAATTGATGTCTTTGTGAAATAAAACTCTGCCAAGTATTATTTTAATCTACATAAATCTATAAAAACTTCTATACTTCTCCTTTACCAACTGTGGCAGTGATCTTCAATTTCTTTGCTGTTTGCATTTTTAAGTTAGCATTATGAAACTATGGCCGTTTGATACATTTTACTGTGCAGGCGTATTTTACATTATGCAGCATATGCATTCAATCTTTGCACACACATTAACACTCATTGAAAGTATTGAAAAAGAAATAGTCCTTCTAAATATCTTGAAATTTTCATTTAGACTTGTACTCACTTGTTGCTTCCATTTAGGCATGCTTTCTGGAGAGCATCAACAGTGTAACGCAGGAATTCGTGTGCATCTTCTTGGTTTCCAAATCGAAAATGTTTCGCTATTCCTAAAAGAATGAAAATTTAAATAATGGAATTGACTAGTATACAAGTCCAGAATATTTTGAAATTTTTTTTTCTTTAAGTACAAATGAGCTTGAGAGTTTGTTGTCACGGCAAATGTTTCTCCCACAAGTTTGGGAGGGAACAAATATGAAGAAGAGAAACTATGACCTGTGCTGAATTGGTTGACCATAGACAGGACACCCATGGGCACAACTGTCCTCAGCGCTCTGGACTAGCAAGGGGAAGAGAAATCAGCGAGGATTTCCAGTCCTGATCGCTATGCCAATGACCCCTGCCGAAACATGACTGAGGACAGGATCAAGCTTAGGTGTGATGCCCTCTATGTCTAACAGCCTTTTTACATGAGCACATTGATCACGAATCTGAAATACCTGGGAGGGGGTTAGCAGGTCATGAAGCTATTCCCCATTAGGAAAGATATAGCCTGCCCCCAATGGCTCAGTTGGTAACAACAGAATGCAGCTACCATATAGGTTGTAGGTTTCATTTACTGTGCATTTCCTACATTACAACAGTGACTACACTTCAAAAGTACTTCATTGGCTGTAAAGCGCTTTGGGACGTCCCATGGTCATGAAAGGCGCTATAGAAATGCAAGTCTTTCTTTCGCTGAGTCAGTGGGGACACTACAAGTCAGTATATCAGGCCTGGGGAACAAAAATCAGCCAGAGGTTCCACTTGCCATTGCCATCCTATGGCACTTACTGAAGTGCTAGAAATGTGTGACTTCGGGATTGGGATTGACTGCGAAGTCTGCCACAATCAAATAAGCTTGCTGTCCAGGCTTGCAAATGAACATATTCCTCAAGGAGAAAAGAAATATCACATACACAGAATCATATCGATTGCCTCAGAGTATCGAACCAAAATCAATACTCATATCACGGTGGGTATTAAGATTTTAGACAATTTTCAATTTTCTACATTTCAGCATTAAAACAAAAACAGCAAAATTAAGAGTTTCCACAATTAGAAAATCAATTAACAAAAAAAAGAGTGGAAAAGTCCAATGCATATATTAAAACAACCCATAACCAGTCATAGGTAACCTTCAAATAGAGGGCTCATTCCTGACTTGAGTACAATCTATTGTATACCACATGGGTTAATTATGGACTCTTAAAAACTCATACGTGTGCAGAGTCACAATAATAAAATCAAATATTCAATATTACATTTTACACTGATTGCAACTAATGTCACAATTAGTCACAATAACAGTTTAAACCTGAATTGAGTTAACACACAAACCCATGGAAGTACAAATATTTCACAAACTTCACTGCACAATGACAATTAATGAAGATGGCAATTTGGATATCAATAGACCAGTATTAAATACAGCATCAGCCAACAATGAGGTAAAATTCTTGAAATAAACCTTCTGTATAAAACCAAACCAATGTTTTTGCCAATTTATTACTTCGATAATCTGTTTTTTCCTCCAACCACCACCAAATATCAACAATTTTCAAGTGGGTGTTCAGATACATATCCTATCTATTAAACCTCATTGGTATCATAAACTGTGGAGGCATGAGATCTTCTGCAAGTACAAAATATGATTTAGCAATTTCAAAACACCTGATATAAACTGAGGAGATAGCAATGAAACTGGCAGTTTATACAACATTTTATCTTTTTAATATCAATGTAAAACACTTCTCTGTGTAAATGCCAACAACCAAAGAGCTGTCTGTCAAACTGGATAGGCCAAAGGTAAGCTGGTCTATTTAAGCTATTGAAAATTGCTATTACAGAATTGTCTGGGCAGTTCATTCAACATTTCCATTTAGTGAACCTTTAGTCTTACTTTCCTGTAGCGCTCTCTCCAATTCGCAAAACATCCTTGTGTTGCTTCACACTCCTACAAGCCCTTGTACAACTCTATGTCAACCAGCAATTTGGCACTGGCATCATACACAATTAATGTCCAATGTAAAATGCCTAAACATCAGGACAGCTGCACTAACTATAATGCCATGAATACAGCTCAACATTCATTAAGTAATCTACCTAGACAGAGGTGACTTCATTGTTTAAACTGACACTAACATGCAAAAACAGTGTATTTCAGGTGCCCACAGAGGGTCTGTTTCTAGCCGGCAGTAAATAAACTGAAGTGCCCGCCAGCTACCAGAATTCCACGAATATATAAAAATGTTTAAGATTTAAAACAACAGATTTTCACTTCATCACAGTGATATGTATGGAAGATCCTTACAGTCCAAATCTAATATAGCCACCATGGTATGCAAACTGAAGCTATGCTTGACTGAGTTTACTAACAATAAAGTACTGAATGTACTTTAAAACAAATACAAGAGAACATGCATTTTCTTTCAAAATGCACCTAACTTTCTATGAATTGCCATAAAAATAGTTAGCTCATTGCACCAATCAGCAAATGAGGTGATTATACCCATCAAGAGAAAGTATGCATATATTCTTAATTTCAATTAAACTTTTCTTTTGGTGCTTGCAGTCCCTCCATCTATTTCTAGTCAGATTCAAAATCTCTTACCAGGAGCTCTCGTTTTGTATGGTCTACACAGTATTAATTATAGTATACATTTCTGAAGAGAGATAACTTACAAGAATGCACAACACATTGCATCACAGAATAGTAGCAGTAGGTTCAACCACTTAGTTACCAACTCCAGCCATATCAATATGGAAAGATGCCAATCAGAGTCCTGGCAACCATGCTGTGCACAGGCTAATTGTGTCATATCCTTTCAAATCATCGCAAATACATAAACGATTCCCAGTAACGCAAACAGCTCTACTTCAATGACAATGAGTGGATCTCTTCATTAAGCAAATCATTATGATTGATTCCAATCCTGAAATGTTTTAAAGGGGACTGCTCAGATAAACTAACGCCAACTCTACTCTTTCTTGCCACTAGAAAATTATACTCGTGATTCAGAAAGTTCCAATCTTTCTGTAGCACAGATTACATTTTGTACATAGGAAGAGTAAGGAGGGCAGAAAATTTTAAAGCAAAGTATCAAGAGAATAAAGTACATAGTCATTAAAAGGTTATCTTAAAACTAAAAAGGGCCTGATTTTCAACAATTCAGCACTCGCAAAAAAAATGTGTTTTAGCACTTTGTTTTGTGTACGTCTGTCATTTTGCACTATGCATTTTGGGTTTTTTTTGGCATGTTGCAAATTTGTGCATTGATCAGGGTATCAAATCAGTAATCACAAATGCAAAGTTTCTCCCATTTTTAATGAACGCATCAAGTGTAGAGGAAGTTCCTTATAAGTTTGGTAAAAATCTAATAAAGTCTAACTTACTGAGGTCACGAGTCAGTGCTTAGGTGCTGTATCCAGTTCACCTACTGATTTATCAAAAGGTACCACGAGTCTGAAGAGAAAAATCACTGATCAAGTTTGGTGAAAATCAGATAAAATGTTAAGTTACTGAGGTGATAAGTTAGTGTTCATGTATAAAGGTCTACAGAAGCACAGTCCAGCACACCAAGCATGCCCATTTTCAAAAGGAACCCCTGAGATAATAGATAGGAAGTCACGAGTTCTGTGAAAGTCCTCGTGAGTTCTTGGGTTATTGAGATGTAATATCAAATGAAACGGCTTTTATTTTTAAAAAAAACCAAAACTGTACATCAAAACCTCCTTATATTAGCCCTTAAACTTAGCCTGTATCCGGTACAGCATTTTTAAGAATCCTTCCCTCATCAGCAGGTCTACTGATTTCGAGGGACTGTTAAGTCAAATTCCATTTTTGCTACATGGGATACTGGGAGTTTTTAAAATAAGGATTTTGGGGGAAATTGCATTCCGCCCATTTTTACACGAAAATTACAAACCAGCGGCCTAGTCAGTGGTTTGAAGTCACGAAAGGCAATAAGGTTTTCAAATTCTAGACATACAGTGCAACCTCCATTATTCACATTTCAGAATTTTTGTGCAAAACATTACCTTACTGCAAAGCCTGCTAATACCAATCTCCTCCTGATACAAGTTAACCTTATGGCATAAGAAAGATTAAACTTATTTTTTGTTACTTGTATTGGAATGGTCTTTAATCCTATGCCAAGAGTATTCTTGTATCTTCATGCATGATCAAAATTTGGAGACACTATTATCTATCAATTTTCAACATCCATTGCGGGACGCTACACTAAGGCAGATAACAGAGGTTGCAGTGTATTGTTATTTTGACAGTTTATTGAGGTTAGTTACTTCAAGGAAAAAAACAATTCTTACGTCTGAGGTCGTTAATGACGGACATAGGCTTGATGACATTTCCAGAACTGGAAAAGACCTGCGTAATATGATTCTGCATCATACACATCATACAGAATCCTTGTTCATTACCTACAAGGAAAAACAATGAGAATTATTGCCTCTTTACTCAGTGAATCGGACAATATGCTGCTTTATAGCAATAGTGAATTTAGCAAAAAAAATTTCAGCAAGTGTTACAAGTGTGACATGACATGACCCTTCCCGCCTTCATCAATTACCACCCCTTCACTCATTTTCCTTTGCTCTCTAAAAGGTACTTGAATGTATTGTCATCTTTCAGCTGTGTCCATCTCTCCCGTAAATCACTGTCCAAATCACTCCAGTCCAACTTCTGACCTTTTCACAACACCAAATTCCCTAATATCCTCTGTGGCCTTGGTACGTTATCACTCTTCATCAATTCCATTAAGTTTGACACGGTTGACCGTGCCATCCTCCTCCAACATCTCTGCTTGTTCAGCTCTATGGAACTGCCCTTGCATGCTTCTATTCCTACCTGTCTAAACAATCAGAGTATCTCTAGCAATTGCTTTTCCCACCCTCGCAGTCATCTTCAGAGTCCCCCGAGAATCTATCTATGGCCCTCTCTTCATCTGTGTGCTGCCCCACAGTACCATCATCCAGAGACATGGGGGTCAACTTCTACATTTACACCAGTGACACCCAGCTCTACATCTCCAACATCATCTGTTTCGACCGTCTCTGCACCATTGGGCTGCTTGGCCAACATTTAGCCCTGGAAGAATCTCAACTGCTTCAACACTGAGAAGACTAAAGTCATCATCTTTGGTCCTCATCACAAACTCCACTCTCTGGTCACTGATTCCATCCATCTAACCAGCCACGCACTCGGGTTAAACCAGGCTGTTTGCAACCTCGACATCCTATTCAACCCCGAGAGTAGCTACAGAGTCCACATCCTCTCAAATCACAAAAATCGCTTATTTCCATCTCTACAACATTGCCTGCCTTGCCACGGAAGCCCTTATACATCCCTGTCACCTCTGGCTTTCCTTCCTCTACCTTCCATAAACTCCAACTTGCCCAAAACTCTGCTGCGTGCATCTTGTCCCATACCAATTTGTGCTTCCCATAACTCTGGTCCTTACTGATCTGTATTGGTTCCTCATCCACCAATACATCAAGTTTAAAATCTGCAATCCTTGTTTTTAAATCCCTCCATGGCCTCCCCCCACCCAATCGCTGCAATCTCCTCCAGCTCTTATAACTATATCAAACTCTCCATTCCATTTACACTGGCCTCTTGTGAACCTACACCCCCTTCCCCCACAACCCGGGCCCCACAACTGCAATTTCTATCGTAAATCCCTCCACCTTTCCTTTTCCTTTAAAAAAATTTCTCAAAACGCATCTCTTGGACCAACTTTTTGTCGCCCCTCCTAATCTCTCGTTTCCATACAAGCATCTGTTTCTTTTCCATACATGTTATCTGTAAAGCGCCTTGCGACTTCGTGTTAAATACACCAGATCAAGGCAAGTTGTTGTATGACACAGGATGGACACATAAGACTTTTAATATGTACATTAAAAACACTCACTGCAAACTGATTTTCAAATATGTCACACAAAAAACATGATTTTAAACCATAATATACAGCAACACACTCATTCAGGCAATTGTTCAAAAGCTTGTAATAGTATTAAATATGAAAAAAAAAGTTGTATCACAAACATTGAAGGGACACATTAGTGTTGGGGAGAGCAACAAATTTCACTGTTAAGCTCTGCAATTCTCTCCCTAAACCTCTCTCCTCCTTTAAGATGCTCCTTGACCAAGCTTTTGATCCCGTCGTAATATCTCCTTATGCAGCTCGGTGTCAAATTTTGTTTGGCAACGCTCTGGTGAAGCACCTTGGGACATTTTACTACGATAAAGGTGCGATATAAATACAAGTTGTTGTCGCTGTTGTTGTTGAAGTACACCCAACCCAAATATAACTGCAGATGCCAAAAGAACCCAATACTTTCTGCATGTCAGGATACATCCAATGCTAGCCTGCGGGAGGGTCCACCATAATGGGTCTTCAAAGACCAAAAATAACTCTTCCAGCACTCCAGGAATTTGATTTAGGCTATTCTCAACAAGAGGGCATGTGCCGACAGTGTAAACCATCTGTGGTGCTGATGGCAAATTGTTTCAAGTTCATGTTTAAAATGCTTTTGGCAATGAATTAGTGTTGCATAACATACTGGTATCATAACATAACCTCCCTAACCTCGTCAGGGATTTACGTGCATGATTCCCATACAATGCCGTCCTGACGTCAGTCATGCTAAGAGGTCAGGTACTCCCTCATGAGGCGAGAGAAGACAGACATAAAGGAGGTGAAAATTGAAGATTCAAAGGCCGAGCCACCACATCATTTCCACACATCTTTCAACAGTAACTCACCGCTCACCCACACTCGGGTGAGTATAGTACATAACGTAGGGAGACAAAGAAATTAGGAAGCAATCAAATTCAGTACAGAAAGGCTGTATGTACATACATGTTCTAGAATGCTCTCGGGAAAGCATGTAGTTTGCAAGAGGTGGCGTATAGGTTAAACACTGCAGTGCGGAATTTAGGAAGCAGGTGTTGCCCAGGTTTTGGAGGCCAGCTCCTATTTTGTGCATCTGTTGCCATTTCAAGGAGATTTTTTCTGCTGGAAACAGTATTTTCTGTGGAGGTGCTATCCCATCACCACTGCCCAGTACATCTGAAATTAAAAAAATAAAATGAATGGAGGAAAATAACTATTTTTAAAACCTTAGCATTAAACAAAGCACATCAGGACAAATGATTTACATCAGAACAGCAGGATTCTGCATTAGTTTTACTGTACACACTATTTAGACAATTGTATAACATGATGCAGGGACAGACAGAAACAGGGTGGTGATTCACCCTGAACCTTAATCTGTAGTATACCGTGGGGTATTAAATTGCATGGCAACTAAAAATATACCTCGCACAACTAAAAGCAGTGTTAAAGTGTGTCAATTACTTTAATTTTGCCAGCAATCTACTCTTAATTCAAAGTCATTTAAATCGAATTATTTGATAATTCCTTTTTAAGCACTGAATTTCCACTTTGTTGTTGTTTACATTGCTTATTTATTGGATAATTCAAAAAATTTTAGTGCAAAAGTGACTTTGAATCATCAGTAGACTGTACGCAGCCTACTTGGTGCTCCAACAGATTGTGCCAGACTAGGAGGGTGGGGGTGCTCACTAAAGATTAGGTTCTTCCCCATGTTGGAAGCAACCCAAAATTGCACTTGATCCGCAAGTTACGCCAGGTCACATGTCTCGAGAACAGCACTAGTATAGGCTCATAGCAATAATAATTGACCACTTTGAATGAGGCAGTGTGCGTCAAATACTTGAGAGTATTCAGTTTCAACATCCAGCATTCCACAGTCAGGTAGAGCACAGGTCAGATACCTCTACTCTCACACCCAAGCACAAATTTCAGAACAGGCACACCCTACTGTTGTGGATTTGTTCCATTTCTGTGACTTTTTTTTTGAATGGAAAATACTTGCTCTTGTAAAACTTTTATCTTTCTTTCTAAATTGCAATGAATTTACTGTGAAATACACTGATTTAACAGCTCCAGCATATAATGTTGAATCCTCACTCATTTAAGCAAAAATGTTAAGCAGTGCAGCAATGCAATAGAATAATGGGACAAAAGTGAACTGGCTCTTTTGGAGTAGGGAGATTAAACAGGAAGCAAAACTTAGCAATGAATCAGAAGAAAATAAATACTTTTTGACTATTTGAAGCAACATGCAAAGCAAATATATCCACCAATAAAAAAAATACCAAGATGTAGAGATGACAGTGGCTGAATATGGTCAAAATTAATATATGGATAATCAGAAATATTAAGACAGAATTAAACAAAAATGTAGGTCAAGCAAAGATTTAATATACAAGGAAACACCCAAAAAAGGGAACTAGGAATCATGCAAAAGCCCGTTTAGGGTAACTGGAAGATTTAAGAGGACAATGGAGAGATAGATTACAGATAGCAGAAATATTTTAAGCTATCCAAGCGTCATCTTGGCTTAGTTGGTACCGTTCTTACATCAGGGACAGGAGGTTAAAGCACCACTACACAACTTGATCACAATCTAGGCTGACACCTCCGTGTGTTAGAGGGAGCGCTGCACTGTTGGGAGATGCTGTCTTTCAGGTGCAATGTTAAGCCGAGCTCCTGTGCCTGTTCAGATGGATGCAAGTGATCCCATGCCACAATTTGAAGAACAGGGATTTAAGCAACCACGCACCATACACAGACTAACTGGTCACTCATCTCATTTGCTGTTTGTGGGGCCTCGCCGTGAGCAATTAACACCTGCATTTGTCTCCATATGGTGACTACAATTCAGAAGTAATTGGCTGTGAAGCACCTCAAGACATCCTGTGAACATGTTAAAGCATGATCTCATAAAGGAGAAAGGAACAGAAGGATATGCTGATCCGGCTAGATGAAGTAGGGTGGGAGGAGGCTCGTGTGGAGCATAAGCACCGGCACGGACCGGTTGGGCTGAATGACCCGTTGCTGTAAATTCTATGTAATATGCAAGTTCTTCCTTTCTCAGGGAGTGGCCGAAATGGTCAGGTTAGTGGGCCCAGTCTAATTGCACACCATGATCAGCTGTAGCTTGCCAGGAAGATCAACAGTCGGAGCTTGGCTGCACAGCCATGCTGTAGATACAACTGATTCTGTTGCAAAGGTTGAGAACAGGAAATGTATTTAAGAGCAATAGGAGAGATTCCTACTGAGTTTCAAATGGAAACGGTACAAACCATTCCGATTTCTTTTTGCTTGCAAGAGGATCAAATGTAGTAACACAGGGTTCTGGTTCAAAAATCAGTGAAAACTGCTTTGTGCTTCTGTCAGAGCAAAAGTTGTTAAAAAATACTTTGCAAATGTAAGTGTCAATGCTATAGTACTTACAATAGAAATCAGTTGAAACTGGCTGTCAACAGGTCGTCAGCAGAACAATGACAGGCTGGGTTTAAGGTGGCAGTTCAAATATAAATTATTTGTGTACATGCAAGTTTTGCGTTGCCAGGCAACTTACAAATATACAGGAACCCATGAGAGGACGTAGTTAAGTTAATGGATGAGCGTTAATCAGCATTTATAAATTACCTGCATTTTCAGAACTGACAATTTGTACAAGTTAATGGTAAATTAACCAGCTGGGTTGAAACCTGGCTTGCCAATAGGAAATGAGGAAAAATGAAAAAACATTTTGCAAGTTTTTTATTTTATTTATTAATTCACAGGACGTGGGTGTTGCTGGCAAGGCCAGCATTTATTGCCCATCCCTAGTTGCCCTTGAGAAGGTGGTGGTGAGCTGCCTTCTTAAACCGCTGCAGTCCGTGTGGTGAAGGTACTCCCACAGTGCTGTTAGGGAGGGAGTTCGAGAATTTTGACCCAGCGATGAAGAAGAAAACAGCGATATATGTCCAAGTCGGGATGGTGTGTGACTTGGAGGGAAACTTGGAGGTGGTGGTGTTTCCATGCACCTGCTGCCCTTGTCCTTCTAGGTGGTAGAGGTCACAGGTTTGGGAGGTGCTATCGAAGAAGCCTTGGCGAGGTGCTGCAGTGCATCTTATAGATGCAGCCACAGTGCGCCGGTGGTGGAGGGAGTAAATGTTTAATGTGGTGGATGGGGCGCAGATCAAACAGACTGCTTTATCCTGGATGGTGTCGAGCTTCTTGAGTGTTGTTGGAGCTGCAGTCATCCAGGCAAGTGGAGAGTATTCCATCACACTCCTGACTTGTGCTTTGTAGATGGTGAAAAGGCTTTGGGGGAAGTCAGGATGTGAGTCACTCGCCGCAGAATACCCAGCCTCTGACCTGCTCTTGTAGCCACAGTAGTTATGTGGCAGATTCAGTTAAGTTTCTGGTCAATGAGGACCCGCAGGATGTTGATGGTGGAGGGATGTGACGATGGTAAGGCTATTGAATGACATGGGGAGGTGGTTAGATTGTCTCTTGTTGGAGATGGCCATTACCTGGCACGAATATTACTTGCCATCATTAGTCCAAGCCTGTTGTCCAGTTATAAATGGGAAGAGTGACTAGTAGAGTTGTTGGAGCTGCAGTCATCCAGGCAAGTGGAGAGTATTCCATCACACTCCTGACTTGTGCTTTGTAAATGGTGAAAAGGCTTTGGGGAGTCAGGATGTGAGTCACTCGCCGCAGACATGTGATTCTGAGACCTTTGTTCGAGATATTCATAAACATGAGGAAATTATTTCCCGTATTATAAAATTTGCTGATGAGTATAAGGGAGATTCATAGTATTCTAATTATTCTGGAACCATTAAGCAGCTGCTGCAAGGGTGGGTTTTAATATGGATAAATGCATTTGAGGAGAGGGAAAGAAGAGGGTCAGAGCAACTGTTTGTAGGATTAAATTAAGCAAGCCAAATCCCACTTTGGTAATGCATATTGTAAAAGGACATGTAAAGTACCTGTACACAATAAAGGGATAGCCATTAGCAAAGATGAAACTAGATTTGGGTATGATTATTGAATGTTTATTGAAAATTTTCAATCGATGGGAAGCTGGCAACAAGAACTAGGACGGAGAGGACGATTAAAAGCACACACTTTGTAAACCTGCTGCCCAACTCCCAAACCAGTGTAACCTGCAGCTCCCACCCCATAAGCCTTTAGTACTGCCAACTCACATAAGTTTGACCCAGCATATTTTCAATACATTTCCTAAATAGAGAATTTGTTCAGTAAACTTCATTATTGGTAAGGATTTTTTGATCAAGACGGAGCCTCATCTAGAGCAAATTTCCGCAGTACGAGTACAGAAATGAGGTGAAAAAATGACAAATTTAGTACAGAAAACTTTTTTTTTTTTACATTACATCGAATTTACAGCACAGAAACAGGTCATTCGGCCCAACAGGTCCATGCCGGCGTTTATGCTCCACGCTGGCATTTATGCTCCACACGAGCCTCCTCCCACCTTACTTCACCTCATCCTACCATCATATCCTGCTATTCCTTTCTCCCTCATGTACTTATCTAGCTGATCCTTAAAGGCACTACGCTATTCACCTTAACTACTCCATGTGCGAGCAAGCTCTACATTCTAACCACGCTCTGCATAAAGGTTTGCTCTACATCTACCCTATCAAACCCCTTCATAATTATAAAGATCTCTATTAGATCATCGCTCAGCCTTCTGTTTTCTAGAGAAAAAGCCTCATTTACAATTAAAAGGTTAAGTAAAATGTCAACCTGAATTGCAATTATTTCTTTGGTAACTCAACAATAATTTTCTCTCTCAACTTGCTCTCTTCTATTTGACTTTCCTTCTGTTTGTCATGATTCTGCCCGTTAAAATAATTTATTAGGATAAGTCAGCGGTGCAACATCCGACCCTGAGCAAAGGAGAGGAGCAGCATATCGGAGTCAGAGGTGGACACTGCCTTGTGGAATAGACTGTACGTACACCATGTATCGCCTCCAATGCTAGGATGCATCGATGGCACTGGATTCCAAATCAATGAGATACTGTGTGCACTTTTGGACATCCAAAAGGACATTGAAAGCACTAGAGACAGCTCATCAACAGACAACAACGGTAATTCTGGGAATTTGGGATCTAAATTTAAGAGACTCACGTGATTTTCATCAGAGAAAGGTTGGGTGAAAGGCAATGGGAAGAGAAACTCGACCCTGCTGCTCTTTAAAATGATGGAAGCATAAATCTAATAGAAACGAGCACGTTATTAAATTTGAACTGGGAGCACCGAACTGGAGGATACAGGATGAAATTAACCTGCCTCAAGCGAGACCAGAGCAGGACATGTGGAACAGATGTCAAGCAAATGCAGTGTTAACTCCTTCAACAACAAAAAAAACTGCATGTTGAACTTACTTTGATCTTTTTGCACTGGTTGCTTCGGTTTCTCTTGTAGAGACACTGCATTGGTGTACAAAGCAGCTCCAGGCATCGGTCCTAAGATTTTGTTCTTCGGTACCTCTGTAATAGGAGATGTCGCACCCCAACTTGCTGTCCCTGACTCCATGTTCTTCTCTTTGACAATTCCAGAGAAAGGTGCCACAGAGCTGCAGGTCTGGTGCTTGCAAGCTGCAGTGTTCGAGGCCTCTGTCACTTTGTCAACTATGGTCATTATTCATTTCTGCAAGAATATGGTTAAAACAAAGATAGTTATTTACAGGAAAGCTATTAACTACTAAAACTTAACTGGTTTGCTCTATAAATATCCCAACCCCTATAATGGATTTGGCATTCAATTATTCTTCGAAATAAGTTCTCCTCTCCGTACTATAAACATTCCCTTAAACTAACAAATCCCATGGGGAAAATTTGACTTCATGCCCTTTGCCCATGAGAGCACTGCATCATCTCACACGACTTTCTTACCATGCATCTCACTGCAGAGGTACAAATAATTAGTTCAGACTTTAACTCATTTTTTACTGGCCTCCAAAAATTTCAATGGTCTGAACACATAAATGTCTCAGTTTTATGTTCATTCTTTCGACTTTCTAATACATTTTGATGCGTCAAGGATGAGGAAAAGTCATGAATTACTCTTAAAATATATTTTCATAGCTGCCTTTATCACTGCATGCTTTTTAAGGTACTTATTGAACACCACAACACTGTTGCAATATTGAATGCCTTTATACTTCTATTATGGTCAAGACTACATTTTGTACAACTCCCGCAACAGCGTTGACTTCTTGCTTGGAGTACAGTTCCACCAGCGCCAGTTGCCCTCCAGTGCCTTGCCTAAGTGATAATTCTTCATGAGGGATACCAATGCCAATATGGCATTCAACCATTTTTTTTTTGGGGGGGGGGGGCAAGGTCACAGCTGAACTCAATCCTGTTCTAATCCAATGTCTACACGTGTACATTTCCGAGCAGGGGGTGCTATATAGCAATCAGGAGTGGGAATTCTGGATTTTGCCTTCCTAGCCCAAAGGCTCTGAGGCCAATTGCAGTGTCCATATTGCTGCCCTAGCTGAGATCACCCAACTTGGAACAAACAGATTTGACTCTGGGATCTTCCTCATTGGTATGGAGAGAGGGGAAGAGAGGCGCTCTTTCTCAACCTAGCACGTTTCATCAAAATTCACTGGATGCCACTGTCTTATAAAGACTCGTTAGTGCTTCCAAGCCAGAAAATGCAACACTTAAGGCAGTCTATCCCCTATGGTGAGGAAAAGACTCAAGGGCAAACTGTGAAAAGAGGACAAGAATACAAGAAACCTCTCACTTTTCCCATGAAACACGAAACACCTTACTGCACTGAACAAGTTGTGCCTCTTGGTGGATGTTGGGTTGTAGGTGGGAACCATTCACAGGACGATATAAACCTTTTTTTTAAAAAAAGGGTTAACTATTATTTTTTTGTATCTGTAACTCTTGTTGTGGTCAAGTACAGACACTATTTTTGTGTGAAGAATATTGTAGGGTAGACAAAAGGAGATCTTATCCATTTCTGGCCACAGCTTATTATACACATAACCAATTTGAAAAAAAAAAAGAGACACAGAATAGGGGCAAGAACTGAAACTGAAATATGCCAAATAGTTTTATGAACACCACGATGAGCTGATTTTCTATCGACCAACTGAGTTAATGGCAAGAGTCAAAACCTAGTGAGAACCTCCGTCCCATGCACACAAAGTGCCTCCGAAGTACATATGCAGTAATCTATATACCTTATTGGACTCCTGATGAAGTATTGGATGAAAGCTTGACTTGAGAGTGGGAGAGCTGTGAAGCTTCTGGAGCGTCCACAGGGAATCAGCTTGGCTGATGGTGCTGGCCCAACATTGGCAGGTCTCTCCAACAGGGGTCTTAATGTCCATGGTCCTACCCCTGCTCACGTATGGGAAAGGAGGACTGTGGGATCAATTCAGGGCAGCTATGCTCCCTACACGTGAAACTTGTCAAAAAGCACAACTGGAAAGAGGGAGGTAAATTGGGCTCAGTTGAAGGTGCTTTGTGGAAACCGCCATTTCTTAGCCCCTGTGCTATTTATGTTTGATGATCACCTCCAGTTTTCAGATTCAATTCCCTTTGGACCTACCCTGGAAGTTAGCATAGAACTTGAGGCCACAGCAATTATATCAGCTAGTATGCATCGTAACTGCTAGGAGGATCTTCCTAAAGTTAATACAGATCTTTAAAAAACTGAACTTAACACATAAAATCTATAGGTAAAAGTCATCAATGTATACTCATAAAACACTTTTTTAAATCAAAATTCAATCAAGTTAATACAAAAATAGACATGGCTAGAAAATTTACACAATAGCACATATTTGCAGCTGCTGCCAATAGAGAAAATGGCAATGAATGTCTAACAGGCACTATATAAGGCAGCATGGAAAGATGCAATGGAATATGATGCTCTTTCCAAAGCCTTGGTATAGAATATTTAACACTGGCTATCGAAAGCTATAGCATGCTGATGTATTTCCATGTAACATCATAGTTGAGGGACATAGGTTTACAGTGGCAATCATCCATTAATCTCAGAATCAATACAGCACAGAAGGAGGCCATTCGGCCCATCGTGCCTGCACCGGCTCTTTGAAACAGCTATCCAATTACTCCCACTCCCTTGCCCTTTCCCTATAGTTCTGCAAGTTTTGCTCCTGTCATTTTCGTCTGAACCATCAGATAAGCACAGTGCATCCCCGCTGTAGTGAACAGAGGAAAAGGACAAAAAGAGAAAGTCGGTACTGACAGCAATTATGGTGCACATGAATTAATGGGGGCGGGGGGGGGGGAAGGTATTGTGTGTTTATTCTTATCAATATTTTTTCAGTCTGTAGTTAATTATATAAATACTACAGGTATCTTCACATTATATCAATGTGTGGCATTAAAAGAGCAGGTAAGGGCTTTGCTGTGAATGGAGTCACTTCACCGCTACCTGTGATCTAACTCCACAGAAGTAAAAAGCCTCTTTCTTGCCTGGATTATTTGTATTTTGAAAGCACTTTATCGTGTTGGAAGTCTCAAAGCTCTGCACACAATGAATTACTTATGAAGACAAACATTCGGGCGGGTAGCTGAGCCATATAAACCAAGGAGGTCTCAGAAGCAACGCCTAGTCTGTGCTGAATCAGCTGCTCTCAGCGGAGTCCAATTGACCTCAGAGCCCTGGGTTACGAAGGGGAATAAATGGCCGGGGTTTGTATCCTTGATCACTAGCAAGAAACCACAGCTAAAAGTGGGCGTGTGGAGGTCAAGCAAGGAGAGGATAGGCTTAGCTAATGGCCTGCCACACTCACCAAAGACCACATTGAAATCAATGCCCTTATGTTGAGAGGATTGGGGAGAACACTGTCTCGAGAAAGTAAAAGTGCTGTTTGGGGTGGGGAGCGAAAGAGTAAAATATTAGTGTCTACTTTAGAACAGTTGGAGGCTAATTATTTTTCCTGTTCAAAAAAGCATGCAGCAACACTGTGCTGTATGCTTTTTTGTTGAGTATATTCAAGGCTGAGATAGATAGATTTTTTGGACTCTAGGGGAATCAAGGGATATGGGGATCGGGCAGGAAAGTGGAGTTGAGGTCGAAGATGAGCCATGATCTTATTGAATGGTGAAGCAGGCTCGAGGGGCTGTATGGCCTACTCCTGCTTCTAATTCTTATGTTATGTTCACTGATGTACAGATTTTACTCCAGAGTTAAATTGCCTTTGAATTTACAGGTAGCAATTTTTCTTAAGTTACAGATTTCCAGCATAGGAAACCTGGAGTTAACTGAATATTTATTAAGGGTTAAAGACACAGAAGTTATTTTAAAAAGTTGGAAAGGTGTGACTTTTTCTGATAGTCAAGCAGCTCCAGGCCAGGTCTGCTACGTAACAGCTCAACCAGCAACTCAACAAGAGTTAAGCCGTCCAATTTTATTCCCTCAGATTTTTGTAATTTATCAGTACAATACAAAAAATATAGAATTACCAAAATGTATTGTTAAACTTTTTATATCAATTTAAAAAGCCAGTTATCTTTTTCTGTAACCAATAGACAGACATTTTCTCATGAAAAGTGCATTGTGAACTGAAGTCAACTCTATGTTGCATTGATATCAGAAAATTGCCTACAATTTCTTCAACTCATCTCTGAAAAACGTTTTTACTTTACCTCAAAGTCCATAATGATATAGCCACTATATTCCTGTTTTAAGCAAGTCACACTGTATCTCAATTTGTCTGTTAAGGAAGACAGTGCATATAACTGAATTCCAATGATCTTGTAGGTATAAAAGGAGAATGGATGGCACAATACCCATAGGACCTGGGTTTAAATCCAGCCCAGACTACCCAGGAAAAAAGTTTTCTCGGCAGGCGATAAATAATGTGTTTGAACAATCTCAATCCAACTAATGGGTAGGAGCCTGCGTTACAAAACTCCCTGTAATCTTAAACTGGCTGTCAGGAATTTAACAATCTAAAAGGCCAACACTTGCACACAACAGTACAATTGAAATCCTCCTCTGATGTTGCCAATTCAGGCTCATTGTTGGGGTACATCAGAGGAAGCTTTACTCTGCAACGGGCTAGGATATACCTGACCTGGGAGGGCTTGATGCCAACACTGGCTGCTTAAAATAGAAATGCATTTCATTTCTTAGCACTGATATCTCCTCACCTTGATGCAGCAAAATATTCACCGCACATTTAGAATACAAGGCAAATACAACTGGTTACAAGGCAAATACCAGTGGTTTCAAAAAAAGCAAATTATAATTAACTTCGACATTCGGTGGTTACGTCCTTGAATTCTTAAGCAAGAAATGCTGAGTAAAGTGGGTGAACTGAGCAATTACTGTAAGCAACGATGCATACTAATTAACACAGTGGAAACATGTCAGCACCTCTCCAACATCAGGAACTCGCGCTGCGTGGGGAATCACAAATGCAGACACACGCCACAATTCCACTGCACAGAGCCGTGCAGCACCAAGTTGCCAAAATCAGTCGCAACAGAAGAGAATGCTAATCACAATTAATACTAATGATCTATCATTGGAACGTTTGCTGCGGTCACGGGGTAGTTGTGGCCGAAATTGGGAAAATCATTGTGACGTCAACATCATACATGGTGGTAAGGAACAAAATCCAAATAATTTTTATTGACAGGTCAAGGAAACGTTGCTAAATGTATGATTCAATGATCAACAGTTAATACATGGAGGTCCCAGATCAAGAGTCCTACCCAGGCCCCATCCCCATGTGCTTTGCTGTTTGACTCGTTGGTAAGATAACTGTTGAAGTGGTGAACAGAACAAACACTGATGTTGACTGGGAATATTCTTAAAACTGACACACCCTAACTGTTTCCCAATTCATTGGATAGACTGAGTATCATACGGACAATTGCAGAGGTTGATAAAATGTTTATGGCCTATGATGATCACATCACTATTGCACTTTAGACTGAAGTTCACATCATTGAAATATGTTAAATAAAACTTCATATTTTGTCAAATTATGCAAATGTTGAAATTTGTTTAAAAACCACAGTAATTACGGGCATAATCATACGTAACAAAACATACATGACATTTGTCAATGGATATCATTAGCCTAAATTATAAATCGATACTCCCCACCCCCACAATCCATATCCTTTCTGAAGTCATCTGACACTATACTTTATGGCCATCACAAGGGATGGGTAAACTAAATGGCAGTGTAGTGCCAAATGTGTGTACAATAGTAACAGCCATGCATTCCAAAAGTGGACATTGATATAAGCGCTATATAAATGTAATATTTAATTAAAAGGTTCAAATCTTCATTAGGTGCGCAAAATCCCCCATGCAGACCAACGGTATTCTGCAGAACTTTCATTCACTGCACATAAACTGCTCTTACAACTGAATACATATTCCATTGCTCTCTAAGCAACAAATTAGGCTTGGTAGCAATTTAAAATATTTCATCTCAGGGCAATTCTATGTTAGTTCAGACTCAAAACCTAAGGTTTGAACAGGACAAGAAGAAATTGATTGGTGATGTCATTAAAATTTGTCCTCTGGAGTTATCCAATAGAAATCACTGACTAGTCACAGTTGCGGCTACAGCGACATCATTTTAGGACACATTAGTAGAAAACACATTACACACCTTCACACAATACAGGTAAATTTACTTCACGTGTATATTTACTGGACACCCCATCATTCAGTAACCAAGGAAGTAAAGCACACAATGATCAAAAAACACTCGCACGCTCTGCTTTTCAGCTTACCAGTTTACCAACAAACACACAAAAAGGTTAAAGTTCAAATGCACACTCCGTGTGAACGAATATTGAGATCACATGCCCAACAAAGGTATCTATTACTCATTTTTTATTTACTCATCAGAAATGCAATTACTCACATCCGGATTCCCAATTTGTCACGTGGCTAGTGGCCAATGTATTGGACAACACTGCACTGATCCTCAATGGCCGTGTAAAAGCTGATACATTGTACAAAGTTCTCACTTTAAACATAGTTCTCACTTTAAACTATCACATTTGAAACGGTTTTCTTAAACCCAACAGCACATCCAGAGCAAACTCGAGGTTGCTTATTTACTTTTTCGATAGCTTAGAACACAAAAATTAAAATCCTTTACCTCAATAGCTCAAAAGAAGTCACTTGAAAGACAAGAACAAAGTATAAAATTGTGATAGTTTCCAATCTGCAACACATGCACAAGTGAGGAACTACCATACATACTTGATATTCACAAGCAATTTTATATTACTGACTTCAAAATGATTGGGATGGATGGATTGAAGTGTATTATCATTCTAATGTTTTCCATATTCTTGTACATGCTTACAAAACTAAACTGATCCCATCAGAGCTGAAAAATTCCACGCATTAACAAGACGAGAGTTACTTTCCACCTTTTGCAAGCTAAGAAACTAATTGACCAGCCCATCAGGTACCACTGCAGGCACCAGTTTACATTACGCTGGTTACTGCTTTGGTTCCAGTACTACAAAAGTCTTAAAAAGCTTCATGCTGCTTGATGGATAGGTTTCCTTTTCAACCATGAAAAACTTACCTAAACTGTAACCAGAGGAAATCCAAGTTCAAAAAAAATTCCTTTTGAAATAGACAGTGCGGCAGGAAAGAGACAACACAGAAACCATGCAGGAGTGAAAACGGAAATGCACAGTAACATTACTTCCAAATTGGTGAATTCCTTGTTTTTGCTAGGCAAAAGTTGGGAGGTAATTGTCCTTTTTTTCTAGCCATGATAGGGTCCTAAGTTAACTATATATGGAAATATGCAAAACCAGCATAACCATACCATTTAAAAAATCGTTCTCGGGATGTGGGCATCACGGACAAGGCTGGCATTTATTGCCTATCCCGAGTTGCCCTAAATCTCTGTAGCGTTTTGATACAACTGAGTAGCTTGCTAGGCCACTTCAGAGGGCAGTTAAGAGTCAACCACATTGGTATAGGACTGGAATCACATATAGGCCAGACCGAGTAGGACAACAGGTTTCCTTCCCTAAAAGATGAGTGAACCAGCTGGGTTTTTAAGGCAATCCAACAGCTTCATGGTCACTCATGCCAGGTATTTCATCATTGTGAATAGGTAACGCAAATAAAATTTGTATTCAAATAATGGATGCATGGCACGAAAGGTGCAAAACTGTAGTTTTGCTGCTCCACATAGAATCTGATAGGAATAAGAAGTTTTTTGTACGAAGAAATCTTATATATCCAGTTATTTAAATGAAGCAATGTAAATAACAGTGAAGTGGAAATGTAGACTAAAGACAAATTGTCTCAGATAATTCGAATTAAGAAATTTTGAATTGAGACAGTATACATTCTCTTCCCATTTCTGATCAGCACCACCGTTAATGTGATAGAATCTTCTGATCTCTATTCCAGAGCATTTCTAGATTTTAGTGTGAAAGATGCCTCAAAATATGTACGGACACTTTCCAGAAAGAATTCCATAAAACCATGGGAGAAGCCAGTACACTCTGCTATATCTGCAACTGGAAAAGCTGTTGCTGTTTCAACTAAAAGGTACTTACAAAAAGATCAGACAACCAAAGAAAATAATTGCTCATTTTATCTCATGACTGTGCATTTTAACAACTTAAGCGGCTTTCTTTAATTTTTTTAAAACTTGCATAGCAAAACAATAGTTTCTGCATAAAGGTGAAAACGAAAACCACTTTCGTTTTCCCATGTAGGAAAAATCCGCGCTTCTATTCAGATGCAAATCTCAATTTTTTTTGTTGTTGGCACTACTGGCCAGCAAAACGTGCGGTTGGTTGTAAAGTGACTTGTGAAACAATTCATTCAAAAAAAACCAACCCAACCCTGGCAACAAACAAGAGAGTGAAAGGAGCTCCGCCTCACAACTTGTTCAACACCTCCCCCGCCCCTCTCTCTCTCTCTCTCCTCTCCTCCTCCCTCCACCCCGGGTGGCTCCTTCAGCCTTCACAAGCAGAAAGCCCCCCCACCCTCTGAGGAAGAGGAGATGATGGGGGGAGGGGGGGGGGGATCCTTGCCCCCTTTTTACCCAAGTTCGGTGCGCCTGTGGTTGCAAAAAAGAAACCCACCCTCTCCTGGAAAAGGGAAACAAAGCGGCGGCTCCTGGGTTAGTGACACACGCACGCGCGCACACACACACACGTGCGCGCCTCAGTGCCCCCTCCCATCCCATCCCCCTCCCCTCAGTGAGGGGGGCAGCCGGCTCGGGGCCTACACCCCGCGGCTGCACAAAAACGCCTTCGCTTGTTATGTGTATGTATATCTATGGGTGGGGGGGGGAATTACCACTAGACGGAAAGTAAGCCCCCCCACCCCAGAGGAACCGCCATTAAACCGAACAACAGTTGGAGGGGGTTAAAAAGCGGGGAGGGAGAGCAGTAACCATGGGAGGGAGAATCACCGGTCAGGATGTGAGGGGAGGCGCTCTTGTGTGTGTGTGTGTGTGTGTGTGGAGCCGCTTGCAAGTTACACGCGAAGGTGGAGGCCCGAGCGGGAGCCGCGGCCTCGATTAGCGGTGTCGGTGTGTGTGTGTTGGGGGGGAGCGGTGCCGTGCACCCTCCCCCGAGCCCCCGGTACATACCCCGAGTGTTTCCATCACGACGGCGGCAGAGCGCAGCGATAAAGCCCCCCAACGATTACGACACGGAGCGAGCTCACAATCAGCACATCCGGGCACCGCGGCCCGGCCCCACAACGCACCGCGGGGGGAGGGAGGCGGAGCCGCTCGGCAGCGCCGCCGGCGGCGGGAGGGGGACGCTGCACCGTCGCGCGACAGCAGCGCCGCCCTCGCTCGGAGGAGAATACTGCAAGCTGAGGGAGCGCTGCTGCCAGTGGGACAACACTGCCGGAAACTCTATGAATGGCCTCTCAGATAGCGCTGGGTTGGGGAAAGACAATTTAGACCAGTTTCTGTATTCTACTTTCTAGGTGTCAGCCTGGCTGAGTTGGTAGCCCTAGGAATCACAAGGATGTGGGTTCAGGCTCCACTCCAGAGACTTTGGCACATAATCTTTGCTTTAGTAGCAGTGGGATAGTCTTGGGCTTTGTTAGCAGTGGGGCGGACTGGAATTTGGCAGTGTACGGTCTTTTGATTTGTGGAGGGGGAACCTGGAGTTTTTGCAGAACTGTGAACAACAAATCTGAGGTTTGACGCACGTGGGATTGGTATGCAAGGCTTCACTCACTGGTGGGTTAGGGTTCCTGGTGTCTGACAGACCTGAGGGGAGGGGCACAGCAATGGCCTAACGACATTGAGTTGGGTAATCCCATGGTTTGTAGCATTGGCTTGTGACTTTTAAGGAATCTCTACAAGCATTAAACCTGTCTGCTCTTTCAAGTGGATGTAAAATATCCCATGGCACTGTTCGAGCAAGAGCAGGGGAGTTCTCCCCAGTGCCCTGGCCAATATTTATCCCTCAATCAACATCACTAAAACAGATTATCTTGTTGCTGTTTGTGAGACCTTCCTGTGCACAAATTGGCTGCTGCATTTCCTACATTACAACAGTGACTACTTCAAAAAAGTACTTCATTGGCTGTAAAGCACTTTGGAACGTCCAGAGGTCATGAAAGGTGCTGTAGAAATGCAATTTTTGTAATGGCAGTAAGCTCTCCCTCAGAGCGAAAGGTCTCCTCTGAATGGCAGTATCTCTCTCTCTCTGAAGGGCTGTATCTCTATCTCTCTCTCTGAAGGGCTGTATCTCTATCTCTCTCTCTGAAGGGCTGTATCTCTCTATCTCTCTCTCTCTGAAGGGCTGTATCTCTCTATCTCTGAAGGGCTGTATCTCTCTATCTCTCTCTCTGAAGGGCTGTATCTCTATCTCTCTGAAGGGCTGTATCTCTCTCTCTCTGAAGGGCTGTATCTCTCTCTGAAGGGCTGTATCTCTCTCTGAAGGGCTGTATCTCTCTCTCTCTCTGAAGGGCTGTATCTCTCTCTCTCTCTGAAGGGCTGTATCTCTCTCTCTCTGAAGGGCTGTATCTCTCTCTCTCTCAAGGGCTGTATCTCTCTCTCTCTGAAGGGCTGTATCTCTCTCTCTCTGAAGGGCTGTATCTCTCTCTCTCTCTGAAGGGCTGTATCTCTCTCTCTCTCAAGGGCTGTATCTCTCTCTCTCTCAAGGGCTGTATCTCTCTCTCTCTCAAGGGCTGTATCTCTCTCTCTCTCAAGGGCTGTATCTCTCTCTGAAGGGCTGTATCTCTCTCTCTCTCTCTCTCTCTGAAGGGCTGTATCTCTCTCTCTCTCTCTGAAGGGCTGTATCTCTCTCTCTCTGAAGGGCTGTATCTCTCTCTTTCTCTCTGAAGGGCTGTATCTCTCTCTCTGAAGGGCAGTATCTCTCTCTCTCTCTCTCTCTCTCTGAAGGGCAGTATCTCTCTCTCTCTCTCTGAAGGGCTGTATCTCTCTCTCTCTCTCTGAAGGGCTGTATCTCTCTCTCTCTCTCTGAAGGGCTGTATCTCTCTCTCTCTGAAGGGCTGTATCTCTCTCTCTCTGAAGGGCTGTATCTCTCTCTCTCTGAAGGGCTGTATCTCTCTCTCTCTGAAGGGCTGTATCTCTCTCTCTCTCTCTGAAGGGCTGTATCTCTCTCTCTCTCTCTGAAGGGCTGTATCTCTCTCTCTCTCTCTGAAGGGCTGTATCTCTCTCTCTCTCTCTGAAGGGCTGTATCTCTCTCTCAAGGGCTGTATCTCTCTCTCAAGGGCTGTATCTCTCTCTCTCAAGGGCTGTATCTCTCTCTCTCAAGGGCTGTATCTCTCTCTCTCAAGGGCTGTATCTCTCTCTCTCAAGGGCTGTATCTCTCTCTCTCAAGGGCTGTATCTCTCTCTCTCAAGGGCTGTATCTCTCTCTCTCAAGGGCTGTATCTCTCTCTCTCAAGGGCTGTATCTCTCTCTCTCAAGGGCTGTATCTCTCTCTCTCAAGGGCTGTATCTCTCTCTCTCAAGGGCTGTATCTCTCTCTCAAGGGCTGTGTATCTCTCTCTCAAGGGCTGTATCTCTCTCTCTCAAGGGCTGTATCTCTCTCTCTCAAGGGCTGTATCTCTCTCTCTCAAGGGCTGTATCTCTCTCTCTCAAGGGCTGTATCTCTCTCTCTCAAGGGCTGTATCTCTCTCTCTCAAGGGCTGTATCTCTCTCTCTCAAGGGCTGTATCTCGCTATCTCTGAAGGGCTGTATCTCTCTATCTCTCTCTCTGAAGGGCTGTATCTCTCTATCTCTCTCTCTGAAGGGCTGTATCTCTCTATCTCTCTCTCTCTGAAGGGCTGTATCTCTCTATCTCTCTCTCTGAAGGGCTGTATCTCTCTATCTCTCTCTGAAGGGCTGTATTTCTCTCTCTGAAGGGCTGTATCTCTCTATCTCTCTCTCTCTGAAGGGCTGTATCTCTCTATCTCTCTCTCTCTGAAGGGCTGTATCTCTCTATCTCTCTCTCTGAAGGGCTGTATCTCTCTATCTCTCTCTGAAGGGCTGTATCTCTCTCTCTGAAGGGCTGTATCTCTCTATCTCTCTCTCTCTGAAGGGCTGTATCTCTCTATCTCTCTCTCTGAAGGGCTGTATCTCTCTCTCTCTCTCTCTGAAGGGCTGTATCTCTCTCTCTCTCAAGGGCTGTATCTCTCTCTCTCTCAAGGGCTGTATCTCTCTCTCTCTCAAGGGCTGTATCTCTCTCTCAAGGGCTGTATCTCTCTCTCAAGGGCTGTATCTCTCTCTCAAGGGCTGTATCTCTCTCTCAAGGGCTGTATCTCTCTCTCAAGGGCTGTATCTCTCTCTCAAGGGCTGTATCTCTCTCTCAAGGGCTGTATCTCTCTCTCAAGGGCTGTATCTCTCTCTCAAGGGCTGTATCTCTCTCATCTCAAGGGCTGTATCTCTCTCTCAAGGGCTGTATCTCTCTCTCAAGGGCTGTATCTCTCTCTCAAGGGCTGTATCTCTCTCTCAAGGGCTGTTATCTCTCTCTCAAGGGCTGTATCTCTCTCTCAGGGGCTGTATCTCTCTCTCAAGGGCTGTATCTCTCTCTCAAGGGCTGTATCTCTCTCTCTCTCAAGGGCTGTATATCTCTCTCTCTCAAGGGCTGTATCTCTCTCTCTCTCAAGGGCTGTATCTCTCTCTCTCTCTCAAGGGCTTGTATCTCTCTCTCTCTCAAGGGCTGTATCTCTCTCTCTCTCAAGGGGCTGTATCTCTCTCTCTCTCAAGGGCTGTATCTCTCTCTCTCTCAAGGGCTGTATCTCTCTCTCTCTCAAGGGCTGTATCTCTCTCTCAAGGGCTGTATCTCTCTCTCAAGGGCTGTATCTCTCTCAAGGGCTGTATCTCTCTCTCTCAAGGGCTGTATCTCTCTCTCTCTCAAGGGCTGTATCTCTCTCTCTCAAGGGCTGTATCTCTCTCTCTCAAGGGCTGTATCTCTCTCTCTCAAGGGCTGTATCTCTCTCTCTGAAGGACTGTATCTCTCTCTCTGAAGGGCTGTACACCTCACTCTCTCTCTGACGGGCTGTATCTCTCTCTCTCCCTCCCTCTCTGAAGGGCTGTATCTCTCTCTCTCTGAAGGACTGTATCTCTCACTCTCTCTGAAGGACTGTATCTCTCTCTCTGAAGGACTGTATCTCTCTCTCTGAAGGACTGTATCTCTCTCTCTGAAGGACTGTATCTCTCTCTCTGAAGGGCTGTATCTCTCTCTCTCAAGGGCTGTATCTCTCTCTCTCAAGGGCTGTATCTCTCTCTCTCAAGGGCTGTATCTCTCTCTCTCAAGGGCTGTATCTCTCTCTCTCTCAAGGGCTGTATCTCTCTCTCTCAAGGGCTGTATCTCTCTCTCTCAAGGGCTGTATCTCTCTCTCTCAAGGGCTGTATCTCCCTCTCTCAAGGGCTGTATCTCTCTCTCTCTGAAGGGCTGTATCTCTCTCTCTCAAGGGCTGTATCTCTCTCTCTCTCAAGGGCTGTATCTCTCTCTCTCTCAAGGGCTGTATCTCTCTCTCTCTCCGAAGGGCTGTATCTCTCTCTCTCTCTCCGAAGGGCTGTATCTCTCTCTCTCTGAAGGACTGTATCTCTCACTCTCTCTGAAGGACTGTATCTCTCTCTCTGAAGGACTGTATCTCTCTCTCTGAAGGACTGTATCTCTCTCTCTGAAGGACTGTATCTCTCTCTCTGAAGGACTGTATCTCTCTCTCTGAAGGACTGTATCTCTCTCTCTGAAGGACTGTATCTCTCTCTCTGAAGGACTGTATCTCTCTCTCTGAAGGACTGTATCTCTCTCTCTGAAGGACTGTATCTCTCTCTCTGAAGGGCTGTATCTCTCTCTCTGAAGGGCTGTATCTCTCTCTCTCTGAAGGGCTGTATCTCTCTCTCTCTGAAGGGCTGTATCTCTCTCTGAAGGGCTGTATCTCTCTCTGAAGGGCTGTATCTCTCTCTGAAGGGCTGTATCTCACTCTCTCTCTCTCTGAAGGGCTGTATCTCTCTCTCTCTCTCTCTGAAGGGCTGTATCTCTCTCTCTCTCTCTGAAGGGCTGTATCTCTCTCTCTGAAGGGCTGTATCTCTCTCTGAAGGGCTGTATCTCTCTCTCTGAAGGGCTGTATCTCTCTCTCTGAAGGGCTGTATCTCTCTCTCTGAAGGGCTGTATCTCTCTCTCTGAAGGGCTGTATCTCTCTCTCTGAAGGGCTGTATCTCTCTCTCTGAAGGGCTGTATCTCTCTCTCTCTGAAGGGCTGTATCTCTCTCTCTGAAGGGCTGTATCTCTCTCTCTGAAGGGCTGTATCTCTCTCTCTGAAGGGCTGTACACCTCACTCTCTCTCTGACGGGCTGTATCTCTCTCTCTCTTTGAAGGGCTGTATCTCTCTCTCTCCCTCCCTCTCTGAAGGGCAGTATCTCTCTCTCTCTGAAGGGCTGTATCTCTCTCTCTCTCTCTGAAGGGCTGTATCTCTCGCTCTGAAGGGCAGTATCTCTCTCTCTCTCTCTCTCTCTGAAGGGCAGTATCTCTCTCTCTCTGAAGGTCTGTATCTCTCTGAAGGGCTGTATCTCTCTCTCTCAAGGGCTGTATCTCTCTCAAGGGCTGTATCTCTCTCTCAAGGGCTGTATCTCTCTCTCTCAAGGGCTGTATCTCTCTCTCTCAAGGGCTGTATCTCTCTCTCTGAAGGGCTGTATCTCTCTCTCTCAAGGGCTGTATCTCTCTCTCTCAAGGGCTGTATCTCTCTCTCTCAAGGGCTGTATCTCTCTCTCTCAAGGGCTGTATCTCTCTCTCTCAAGAGCTGTATCTGTCTCTCTCAAGGGCTGTATCTCTCTCTCTCAAGGGCTGTATCTCTCTCTCTCTGAAGGGCAGCATTTCTCTCTCTCTCCCTCTCTGAAGGGCTGTATATCTCTCTCTCTGAAGGGCTGTATCTCTCTCTCTCTGAAGGGCTGTATCTCTCTCTGAAGGGCTGTATCTCTCTCTGAAGGGCTGTATCTCTCTCTCTCTCTGAAGGGCTGTATCTCTCTCTCTCTCTGAAGGGCTGTATCTCTATCTCTCTGAAGGACTGTATCTCTCACTCTCTCTGAAGGACTGTATCTCTCTCTCTGAAGGACTGTATCTCTCTCTCTGAAGGACTGTATCTCTCTCTCTGAAGGACTGTATCTCTCTCTCTGAAGGACTGTATCTCTCTCTCTGAAGGACTGTATCTCTCTCTCTGAAGGACTGTATCTCTCTCTCTCTCTGAAGGGCTGTATCTCTCTCTCTCTCTGAAGGGCTGTATCTCTCTCTCTCTCTGAAGGGCTGTATCTCTCTCTCTCTCTGAAGGGCTGTATCTCTCTCTCTCTCTGAAGGGCTGTATCTCTCTCTCTCTGAAGGGCTGTATCTCTCTCTGAAGGGCTCTATCTCTCTCTCTCTCTCTGAAGGGCTGTATCTCTCTCTCTCTCTCTGAAGGGCTGTATCTCTCTCTCTCAAGGGCTGTATCTCTCTCTCAAGGGCTGTATCTCTCTCTCTCAAGGGCTGTATCTCTCTCTCTCAAGGGCTGTATCTCTCTCTCTCAAGGGCTGTATCTCTCTCTCTCAAGGGCTGTATCTCTCTCTCTCAAGGGCTGTATCTCTCTCTCTCAAGGGCTGTATCTCTCTCTCTCAAGGGCTGTATCTCTCTCTCTCAAGGGCTGTGTATCTCTCTCTCAAGGGCTGTGTATCTCTCTCTCAAGGGCTGTGTATCTCTCTCTCAAGGGCTGTGTATCTCTCTCTCAAGGGCTGTATCTCTCTCTCTCAAGGGCTGTATCTCTCTCTCTCAAGGGCTGTATCTCTCTCTCTCAAGGGCTGTATCTCTCTCTCTCAAGGGCTGTATCTCTCTCTCTCAAGGGCTGTATCTCTCTATCTCTGAAGGGCTGTATCTCTCTATCTCTCTCTCTGAAGGGCTGTATCTCTCTATCTCTCTCTCTGAAGGGCTGTATCTCTCTCTCTCTCTGAAGGGCTGTATCTCTCTATCTCTCTCTCTCTGAAGGGCTGTATCTCTCTATCTCTCTCTCTCTGAAGGGCTGTATCTCTCTATCTCTCTCTCTGAAGGGCTGTATCTCTCTATCTCTCTGAAGGGCTGTATCTCTCTCCTCTGAAGGGCTGTATCTCTCTATCTCTCTCTCTCTGAAGGGCTGTATCTCTCTATCTCTCTCTCTGAAGGGCTGTATCTCTCTCTCTCTCAAGGGCTGTATCTCTCTCTCTCTCAAGGGCTGTATCTCTCTCTCTCTCAAGGGCTGTATCTCTCTCTCAAGGGCTGTATCTCTCTCTCAAGGGCTGTATCTCTCTCAAGGGCTGTATCTCTCTCTCAAGGGCTGTATCTCTCTCTCAAGGGCTGTATCTCTCTCTCAAGGGCTGTATCTCTCTCTCAAGGGCTGTATCTCTCTCTCAAGGGCTGTATCTCTCTCTCAAGGGCTGTATCTCTCTCTCAAGGGCTGTATCTCTCTCTCAAGGGCTGTATCTCTCTCTCAAGGGCTGTATCTCTCTCTCAGGGGCTGTATCTCTCTCTCAAGGGCTGTATCTCTCTCTCAAGGGCTGTATCTCTCTCTCTCTCAAGGGCTGTATCTCTCTCTCTCTCAAGGGCTGTATCTCTCTCTCTCTCAAGGGCTGTATCTCTCTCTCTCTCAAGGGCTGTATCTCTCTCTCTCTCAAGGGCTGTATCTCTCTCTCTCAAGGGCTGTATCTCTCTCTCTCTCAAGGGCTGTATCTCTCTCTCTCTCAAGGGCTGTATCTCTCTCTCTCTCAAGGGCTGTATCTCTCTCTCTCTCCGAAGGGCTGTATCTCTCTCTCTCTCCGAAGGGCTGTATCTCTCTCTCTCTGAAGGACTGTATCTCTCACTCTCTCTGAAGGACTGTATCTCTCTCTCTGAAGGACTGTATCTCTCTCTCTGAAGGACTGTATCTCTCTCTCTGAAGGACTGTATCTCTCTCTCTGAAGGACTGTATCTCTCTCTCTGAAGGACTGTATCTCTCTCTCTGAAGGACTGTATCTCTCTCTCTGAAGGACTGTATCTCTCTCTCTGAAGGACTGTATCTCTCTCTCTGAAGGGCTGTATCTCTCTCTCTGAAGGGCTGTATCTCTCTCTCTCTGAAGGGCTGTATCTCTCTCTCTCTGAAGGGCTGTATCTCTCTCTCTCTGAAGGGCTGTATCTCTCTCTGAAGGGCTGTATCTCTCTCTGAAGGGCTGTATCTCTCTCTCTCTCTCTCTGAAGGGCTGTATCTCTCTCTCTCTCTCTCTGAAGGGCTGTATCTCTCTCTCTCTCTCTGAAGGGCTGTATCTCTCTCTCTGAAGGGCTGTATCTCTCTCTCTGAAGGGCTGTATCTCTCTCTCTGAAGGGCTGTATCTCTCTCTCTGAAGGGCTGTATCTCTCTCTCTGAAGGGCTGTATCTCTCTCTCTGAAGGGCTGTATCTCTCTCTCTGAAGGGCTGTATCTCTCTCTCTGAAGGGCTGTATCTCTCTCTCTGAAGGGCTGTATCTCTCTCTCTCTGAAGGGCTGTATCTCTCTCTCTGAAGGGCTGTATCTCTCTCTCTGAAGGGCTGTATCTCTCTCTCTCTCTGAAGGGCTGTACACCTCACTCTCTCTCTGACGGGCTGTATCTCTCTCTCTCTTTGAAGGGCTGTATCTCTCTCTCTCCCTCCCTCTCTGAAGGGCAGTATCTCTCTCTCTCTGAAGGGCTGTATCTCTCTCTCTCTCTCTGAAGGGCTGTATCTCTCGCTCTGAAGGGCAGTATCTCTCTCTCTCTCTCTCTCTCTGAAGGGCAGTATCTCTCTCTCTCTGAAGGTCTGTATCTCTCTGAAGGGCTGTATCTCTCTCTCTCAAGGGCTGTATCTCTCTCAAGGGCTGTATCTCTCTCTCAAGGGCTGTATCTCTCTCTCTCAAGGGCTGTATCTCTCTCTCTCAAGGGCTGTATCTCTCTCTCTGAAGGGCTGTATCTCTCTCTCTCAAGGGCTGTATCTCTCTCTCTCAAGGGCTGTATCTCTCTCTCTCAAGGGCTGTATCTCTCTCTCTCAAGGGCTGTATCTCTCTCTCTCAAGAGCTGTATCTGTCTCTCTCAAGGGCTGTATCTCTCTCTCTCAAGGGCTGTATCTCTCTCTCTCTGAAGGGCAGCATTTCTCTCTCTCTCCCTCTCTGAAGGGCTGTATATCTCTCTCTCTGAAGGGCTGTATCTCTCTCTCTCTGAAGGGCTGTATCTCTCTCTGAAGGGCTGTATCTCTCTCTGAAGGGCTGTATCTCTCTCTCTCTCTGAAGGGCTGTATCTCTCTCTCTCTCTGAAGGGCTGTATCTCTATCTCTCTGAAGGACTGTATCTCTCACTCTCTCTGAAGGACTGTATCTCTCTCTCTGAAGGACTGTATCTCTCTCTCTGAAGGACTGTATCTCTCTCTCTGAAGGACTGTATCTCTCTCTCTGAAGGACTGTATCTCTCTCTCTGAAGGACTGTATCTCTCTCTCTGAAGGACTGTATCTCTCTCTCTCTCTGAAGGGCTGTATCTCTCTCTCTCTCTGAAGGGCTGTATCTCTCTCTCTCTCTGAAGGGCTGTATCTCTCTCTCTCTGAAGGGCTGTATCTCTCTCTGAAGGGCTCTATCTCTCTCTCTCTCTCTGAAGGGCTGTATCTCTCTCTCTCTCTGAAGGGCTGTATCTCTCTCTCTCAAGGGCTGTATCTCTCTCTCTCTCAAGGGCTGTATCTCTCTCTCTCAAGGGCTGTATCTCTCTCTCTCAAGGGCTGTATCTCTCTCTCTCAAGGGCTGTATCTCTCTCTCTCAAGGGCTGTATCTCTCTCTCTCAAGGGCTGTATCTCTCTCTCTCAAGGGCTGTATCTCTCTCTCTCAAGGGCTGTATCTCTCTCTCTCAAGGGCTGTATCTCTCTCTCTCAAGGGCTGTGTATCTCTCTCTCAAGGGCTGTGTATCTCTCTCTCAAGGGCTGTGTATCTCTCTCTCAAGGGCTGTGTATCTCTCTCTCAAGGGCTGTATCTCTCTCTCAAGGGCTGTAACTCTCTCTCAAGGGCTGTATCTCTCTCTCAAGGGCTGTATCTCTCTCTCAAGGGCTGTATCTCTCTCTCAGGGGCTGTATCTCTCTCTCAAGGGCTGTATCTCTCTCTCAAGGGCTGTATCTCTCTCTCAAGGGCTGTATCTCTCTCTCAAGGGCTGTATCTCTCTCTCAAGGGCTGTATCTCTCTCTCAAGGGCTGTATCTCTCTCTCAAGGGCTGTATCTCTCTCTCAAGGGCTGTATCTCTCTCTCAAGGGCTGTATCTCTCTCTCAAGGGCTGTATCTCTCTCTCTCTCAAGGGCTGTATCTCTCTCTCTCTCAAGGGCTGTATCTCTCTCAAGGGCTGTATCTCTCTCAAGGGCTGTATCTCTCTCTCTCTCTCAAGGGCTGTATCTCTCTCTCTCTCTCTCAAGGGCTGTATCTCTCTCTCTCAAGGGCTGTATCTCTCTCTCAAGGGCTGTATCTCTCTCTCAAGGGCTGTATCTCTCTCTCTCAAGGGCTGTATCTCTCTCTCTCAAGGGCTGTATCTCTCTCTCTCAAGGGCTGTATCTCTCTCTCTCAAGGGCTGTATCTCTCTCTCTCAAGGGCTGTATCTCTCTCTCTCAAGGGCTGTATCTCTCTCTCTCAAGGGCTGTATCTCTCTCTCTCAAGGGCTGTATCTCTCTCTCTCAAGGGCTGTATCTCTCTCTCTCAAGGGCTGTATCTCTCTCTCTCAAGGGCTGTATCTCTCTCTCTCAAGGGCTGTATCTCTCTCTCTCAAGGGCTGTATCTCTCTCTCTCAAGGGCTGTATCTCTCTCTCTCAAGGGCTGTATCTCTCTCTCTCAAGGGCTGTATCTCTCTCTCTCAAGGGCTGTATCTCTCTCTCTCAAGGGCTGTATCTCTCTCTCTCAAGGGCTGTATCTCTCTCTCTCAAGGGCTGTATCTCTCTCTCTCAAGGGCTGTATCTCTCTCTCTCAAGGCTGTATCTCTCTCTCTCAAGGGCTGTATCTCTCTCTCTACAAGGGCTGTATCTCCTCTCTCTCAAGGGCTGTAACTCTCTCTCTCAAGGGTCTGTATCTCTCTCTCTCAAGGCTGTATCTCTCTCTCTCAAGGGCTGCTCTCTCTCTCGAAGGGCAGTAATCTCTCTCTCAAGGGCTGTATCTCTCTCTCTCAAGGGCTGTATCTCTCTCTCTCTCTGAAGGGCTGTATCTCTCTCTCTCTCTCTGAAGGGCTGATATCTCTCTCTCTCTCTGAAGGGCTGTATCTCTCTCTCTCTCTGAAGGGCTGTATCTCTCTCTCTCTCTCTGAAGGGCTGTATCTCTCTCTCTCTTCTAAGGGCTGTATCTCTCTCTCTCTCAAGGGCTGTATCTCTCTCTCTCTCAAGGGCTGTATCTATCTCTCTCTCAAGGGCTGTATCTCTCTCTCTCCCTCCCTCTCTGAAGGGCTGTATCTCTCTCTCTCTCTCAAGGGCTGTATCTCTCTCTCTCTCTCAAGGGCTGTATCTCTCTCTCTCTCTCAAGGGCTGTATCTCTCTCTCTCTCAAGGGCTGTATCTCTCTCTCTCTCAAGGGCTGTATCTCTCTCTCTCTCAAGGGCTGTATCTCTCTCTCTCCCTCCCTCTCTGAAGGGCTGTATCTCTCTCTCTCTGAAGGACTGTATCTCTCACTCTCTCTGAAGGACTGTATCTCTCTCTCTCCCTCCCTCTCTGAAGGGCTGTATCTCTCTCTCTCTGAAGGACTGTATCTCTCACTCTCTCTGAAGGACTGTATCTCTCTCTCTGAAGGACTGTATCTCTCTCTCTGAAGGACTGTATCTCTCTCTCTGAAGGACTGTATCTCTCTCTCTGAAGGACTGTATCTCTCTCTCTGAAGGACTGTATCTCTCTCTCTGAAGGACTGTATCTCTCTCTCTCTCTCGGGCTGTATCTCTCTCTCTCTCTCGGGCTGTATCTCTCTCTCTCTCTCGGGCTGTATCTCTCTCTCTGAAGGGCTGTATCTCTCTCTCTGAAGGGCTGTATCTCTCTCTCTCTCTGAAGGGCTGTACACCTCACTCTCTCTCTGACGGGCTGTATCTCTCTCTCTCCCTCCCTCTCTGAAGGGCTGTATCTCTCTCTCTCTGAAGGACTGTATCTCTCACTCTCTCTGAAGGACTGTATCTCTCTCTCTGAAGGACTGTATCTCTCTCTCTGAAGGACTGTATCTCTCTCTCTGAAGGACTGTATCTCTCTCTCTCAAGGGCTGTATCTCTCTCTCTCAAGGGCTGTATCTCTCTTCTCAAGGGCTGTATCTCTCTCTCTCAAGGGGCTGTATCTCTCTCTCTCAAGGGCTGTATCTCTCTCTCTCAAGGGCTG
This sequence comes from Squalus acanthias, assembly GCA_030390025.1. Lineage (NCBI taxonomy): Eukaryota > Metazoa > Chordata > Chondrichthyes > Squaliformes > Squalidae > Squalus > Squalus acanthias. The sequence continues at coordinate 14,236,976 of CM059442.1, read as the reverse complement.
TATCTCTCTCTCTCTCTGAAGGGCTGTACACCTCACTCTCTCTCTGACGGGCTGTATCTCTCTCTCTCCCTCCCTCTCTGAAGGGCTGTATCTCTCTCTCTCTGAAGGACTGTATCTCTCACTCTCTCTGAAGGACTGTATCTCTCTCTCTGAAGGACTGTATCTCTCTCTCTGAAGGACTGTATCTCTCTCTCTCAAGGGCTGTATCTCTCTCTCTCAAGGGCTGTATCTCTCTCTCTCAAGGGCTGTATCTCTCTCTCTCAAGGGCTGTATCTCTCTCTCTCAAGGGCTGTATCTCTCTCTCTCAAGGGCTGTATCTCTCTCTCTCAAGGGCTGTATCTCTCTCTCTCAAGGGCTGTATCTCCCTCTCTCAAGGGCTGTATCTCTCTCTCTCTGAAGGGCTGTATCTCTCTCTCTCTCTCAAGGGCTGTATCTCTCTCTCTCAATGGCTGTATCTCTCTCTCTCTCAAGGGCTGTATCTCTCTCTCTCTCCGAAGGGCTGTATCTCTCTCTCTCTCCGAAGGGCTGTATCTCTCTCTCTCTGAAGGACTGTATCTCTCTCTCTGAAGGACTGTATCTCTCTCTCTGAAGGACTGTATCTCTCTCTCTGAAGGACTGTATCTCTCTCTCTGAAGGACTGTATCTCTCTCTCTGAAGGACTGTATCTCTCTCTCTCTCTGAAGGGCTGTATCTCTCTCTCTCTGAAGGGCTGTATCTCTCTCTCTCTGAAGGGCTGTATCTCTCTCTGAAGGGCTGTATCTCTCTCTCTCTGAAGGGCTGTATCTCTCTCTGAAGGGCTGTATCTCTCTCTCTCTGAAGGGCTGTATCTCACTCTCTCTCTCTCTGAAGGGCTGTATCTCACTCTCTCTCTCTCTGAAGGGCTGTATCTCTCTCTCTCTCTCTCTCTGAAGGGCTGTATCTCGCTCTCTCTCTCTGAAGGGCTGTATCTCTCTCTGAAGGGCTGTATCTCTCTCTCTGAAGGGCTGTATCTCTCTCTCTGAAGGGCTGTATCTCTCTCTCTGAAGGGCTGTATCTCTCTCTCTGAAGGGCTGTATCTCTCTCTCTGAAGGGCTGTATCTCTCTCTCTGAAGGGCTGTATCTCTCTCTCTCTCTGAAGGGCTGTACACCTCACTCTCTCTCTGACGGGCTGTATCTCTCTCTCTCTCCCTCCCTCTCTGAAGGGCAGTATCTCTCTCTCTCTGAAGGGCTGTATCTCTCTCTCTCTCTCTGAAGGGCTGTATCTCTCGCTCTGAAGGGCAGTATCTCTCTCTCTCTCTCTCTCTCTCTGAAGGGCAGTATCTCTCTCTCTCTGAAGGTCTGTATCTCTCTGAAGGGCTGTATCTCTCTCTCTCAAGGGCTGTATCTCTCTCTCTCAAGGGCTGTATCTCTCTCTCTCAAGGGCTGTATCTCTCTCCTCTCAAGGGCTGTATCTCTCTCTCTCAAGGGCTGTATCTCTCTCTCTCAAGGGCTGTATCTCTCTCTCTCAAGGGCTGTATCTCTCTCTCTCTCTGAAGGGCTGTATCTCTCTCTCTCAAGGGCTGTATCTCTCTCTCTCTCAAGGGCTGTATCTCTCTCTCTCTCAAGGGCTGTATCTCTCTCTCTCTCAAGGGCTGTATCTCTCGAAGGGCTGTATCTCTCTCTCTCTCTCTCTCTCTCTGAAGGGCTGTATCTCTCTCTCTCTCTCTGAAGGGCTGTATCTCTCTCTCTCTGAAGGGCTGTATCTCTCTCTTTCTCTCTGAAGGGCTGTATCTCTCTCTCTGAAGGGCAGTATCTCTCTCTCTCTCTCTCTCTCTCTCTGAAGGGCAGTAATCTCTCTCTCTCTCTCTGAAGGGCAGTATCTCTCTCTCTCTCTCTGAAGGGCTGTATCTCTCTCTCTCTCTCTGAAGGCGTATCTCTCTCTCTCTCTGAAGGGCTGTATCTCTCTCTCTCTCTGAAGGGCTGTATCTCTCTCTCTCTGAAGGGCTGTATCTCTCTCTCTCTGAAGGGCTGTATCTCTCTCTCTCTGAAGGGCTGTATCTCTCTCTCTCTGAAGGGCTGTATCTCTCTCTCTCTGAAGGGCTGTATCTCTCTCTCTCTCTGAAGGGCTGTATCTCTCTCTCTCTGAAGGGCTGTATCTCTCTCTCTCTCAAGGGCTGTATCTCTCTCTCTCTCAAGGGCTGTATCTCTCTCTCTCTCTCAAGGGCTGTATCTCTCTCTCTCTCAAGGGCTGTATCTCTCTCTGAAGGGCTGTATCTCTCTCTCTCTCTCTCTCTGAAGGGCTGTATCTCTCTCTCTCTCTCTGAAGGGCTGTATCTCTCTCTCTCTGAAGGGCTGTATCTCTCTCTTTCTCTCTGAAGGGCTGTATCTCTCTCTCTGAAGGGCAGTATCTCTCTCTCTCTCTCTCTCTCTCTCTGAAGGGCAGTATCTCTCTCTCTCTCTCTGAAGGGCTGTATCTCTCTCTCTCTCTGAAGGGCTGTATCTCTCTCTCTCTCTCTGAAGGGCTGTATCTCTCTCTCTCTGAAGGGCTGTATCTCTCTCTCTCTGAAGGGCTGTATCTCTCTCTCTCTGAAGGGCTGTATCTCTCTCTCTCTGAAGGGCTGTATCTCTCTCTCTCTCTCTGAAGGGCTGTATCTCTCTCTCTCTCTCTGAAGGGCTGTATCTCTCTCTCTCAAGGGCTGTATCTCTCTCTCAAGGGCTGTATCTCTCTCTCAAGGGCTGTATCTCTCTCTCTCAAGGGCTGTATCTCTCTCTCTCAAGGGCTGTATCTCTCTCTCTCAAGGGCTGTATCTCTCTCTCTCAAGGGCTGTATCTCTCTCTCTCAAGGGCTGTATCTCTCTCTCTCAAGGGCTGTATCTCTCTCTCTCAAGGGCTGTATCTCTCTCTCTCAAGGGCTGTATCTCTCTCTCTCAAGGGCTGTATCTCTCTCTCTCAAGGGCTGTATCTCTCTCTCTCAAGGGCTGTGTATCTCTCTCTCAAGGGCTGTATCTCTCTCTCAAGGGCTGTATCTCTCTCTCTCAAGGGCTGTATCTCTCTCTCTCAAGGGCTGTATCTCTCTCTCTCAAGGGCTGTATCTCTCTCTCTCAAGGGCTGTATCTCTCTCTCTCAAGGGCTGTATCTCTCTCTCTCAAGGGCTGTATCTCTCTCTCTCAAGGGCTGTATCTCTCTCTCTCAAGGGCTGTATCTCTCTATCTCTGAAGGGCTGTATCTCTCTATCTCTCTCTCTGAAGGGCTGTATCTCTCTATCTCTCTCTCTGAAGGGCTGTATCTCTCTCTCTCTCTGAAGGGCTGTATCTCTCTATCTCTCTCTCTCTGAAGGGCTGTATCTCTCTATCTCTCTCTCTGAAGGGCTGTATCTCTCTATCTCTCTCTGAAGGGCTGTATCTCTCTCTCTGAAGGGCTGTATCTCTCTATCTCTCTCTCTCTGAAGGGCTGTATCTCTCTATCTCTCTCTCTGAAGGGCTGTATCTCTCTCTCTCTCAAGGGCTGTATCTCTCTCTCTCTCAAGGGCTGTATCTCTCTCTCAAGGGCTGTATCTCTCTCTCAAGGGCTGTATCTCTCTCTCAAGGGCTGTATCTCTCTCTCAAGGGCTGTATCTCTCTCTCAAGGGCTGTATCTCTCTCTCAAGGGCTGTATCTCTCTCTCAAGGGCTGTATCTCTCTCTCAAGGGCTGTATCTCTCTCTCAAGGGCTGTATCTCTCTCTCAAGGGCTGTATCTCTCTCTCAAGGGCTGTATCTCTCTCTCAAGGGCTGTATCTCTCTCTCAAGGGCTGTATCTCTCTCTCAAGGGCTGTATCTCTCTCTCAAGGGCTGTATCTCTCTCTCAAGGGCTGTATCTCTCTCTCAAGGGCTGTATCTCTCTCTCAAGGGCTGTATCTCTCTCTCAGGGGCTGTATCTCTCTCTCAAGGGCTGTATCTCTCTCTCTCTCTCAACGGCTGTATCTCTCTCTCTCTCTCAAGGGCTGTATCTCTCTCTCTCTCAAGGGCTGTATCTCTCTCTCTCTCAAGGGCTGTATCTCTCTCTCAAGGGCTGTATCTCTCTCTCTCAAGGGCTGTATCTCTCTCTCTCTCAAGGGCTGTATCTCTCTCTCTCTCAAGGGCTGTATCTCTCTCTCTCAAGGGCTGTATCTCTCTCTCTGAAGGACTGTATCTCTCTCTCTGAAGGGCTGTACACCTCACTCTCTCTCTGACGGGCTGTATCTCTCTCTCTCCCTCCCTCTCTGAAGGGCTGTATCTCTCTCTCTCTGAAGGACTGTATCTCTCACTCTCTCTGAAGGACTGTATCTCTCTCTCTGAAGGACTGTATCTCTCTCTCTGAAGGACTGTATCTCTCTCTCTGAAGGACTGTATCTCTCTCTCTGAAGGACTGTATCTCTCTCTCTCAAGGGCTGTATCTCTCTCTCTCAAGGGCTGTATCTCTCTCTCTCAAGGGCTGTATCTCTCTCTCAAGGGCTGTATCTCTCTCTCTCAAGGGCTGTATCTCTCTCTCTCTCAAGGGCTGTATCTCTCTCTCTCAAGGGCTGTATCTCTCTCTCTCAAGGGCTGTATCTCTCTCTCTCAAGGGCTGTATCTCCCTCTCTCAAGGGCTGTATCTCTCTCTCTCTGAAGGGCTGTATCTCTCTCTCTCAGAAGGGCTGTATCTCTCTCTCTCTGAAGGGCTGTATCTCTCTCTCTCTCTGAAGGGCTGTATCTCTCTCTCTCTCTGAAGGGCTGTATCTCTCTCTCTCTCTGAAGGGCTGTATCTCTCACTCTCTCTGAAGGGCTGTATCTCTCTCTCTGAAGGACTGTATCTCTCTCTCTGAAGGCTCTCTCTCGCAAGGGCTGCTCTCTCTCTGAAGGGCTGTATCTCTCTCTCTGAAGGACTGTATCTCTCTCTCTGAAGGGCTGTATCTCTCTCTCTGAAGGGCTGTATCTCTCTCTCTCTCTGAAGGGCTGTATCTCTCTCTCTGAAGGGCTGTATCTCTCTCTCTCTGAAGGGCTGTATCTCTCTCTCTCTGAAGGGCTGTATCTCTCTCTCTCTGAAGGGCTGTATCTCTCTCTCTGAAGGGCTGTACTCTCTCTCTCTCTGAAGGGCCTGTATCTCACTCTCTCTCTCTCTGAAGGGCTGTATCTCTCTCTCTCTCTCTCTGAAGGGCTGTATCTCTCTCTCTCTCTCTGAAGGGCTGTATCTCTCTCTCTGAAGGGCTGTATCTCTCTCTCTGAAGGGCTGTATCTCTCTCTGAAGGGCTGTATCTCTCTCTCTGAAGGGCTGTATCTCTCTCACTGAAGGGCTGTATCTCTCTCTCTGAAGGGCTGTATCTCTCTCTCTGAAGGGCTGTATCTCTCTCTCTGAAGGGCTGTATCTCTCTCTCTGAAGGGCTGTATCTCTCTCTCTCTGAAGGGCTGTATCTCTCTCTCTGAAGGGCTGTATCTCTCTCTCTGAAGGGCTGTATCTCTCTCTCTCTCTGAAGGGCTGTACACCTCACTCTCTCTCTGACGGGCTGTATCTCTCTCTCTCTTTGAAGGGCTGTATCTCTCTCTCTCCCTCCCTCTCTGAAGGGCAGTATCTCTCTCTCTCTGAAGGGCTGTATCTCTCTCTCTCTCTCTGAAGGGCTGTATCTCTCGCTCTGAAGGGCAGTATCTCTCTCTCTCTCTCTCTCTCTGAAGGGCAGTATCTCTCTCTCTCTGAAGGTCTGTATCTCTCTGAAGGGCTGTATCTCTCTCTCTCAAGGGCTGTATCTCTCTCAAGGGCTGTATCTCTCTCTCAAGGGCTGTATCTCTCTCTCTCAAGGGCTGTATCTCTCTCTCTCAAGGGCTGTATCTCTCTCTCTGAAGGGCTGTATCTCTCTCTCTCAAGGGCTGTATCTCTCTCTCTCAAGGGCTGTATCTCTCTCTCTCAAGGGCTGTATCTCTCTCTCTCAAGGGCTGTATCTCTCTCTCTCAAGAGCTGTATCTGTCTCTCTCAAGGGCTGTATCTCTCTCTCTCAAGGGCTGTATCTCTCTCTCTCTGAAGGGCAGCATTTCTCTCTCTCTCCCTCTCTGAAGGGCTGTATATCTCTCTCTCTGAAGGGCTGTATCTCTCTCTCTCTGAAGGGCTGTATCTCTCTCTGAAGGGCTGTATCTCTCTCTGAAGGGCTGTATCTCTCTCTCTCTCTGAAGGGCTGTATCTCTCTCTCTCTCTGAAGGGCTGTATCTCTATCTCTCTGAAGGACTGTATCTCTCACTCTCTCTGAAGGACTGTATCTCTCTCTCTGAAGGACTGTATCTCTCTCTCTGAAGGACTGTATCTCTCTCTCTGAAGGACTGTATCTCTCTCTCTGAAGGACTGTATCTCTCTCTCTGAAGGACTGTATCTCTCTCTCTGAAGGACTGTATCTCTCTCTCTCTCTGAAGGGCTGTATCTCTCTCTCTCTCTGAAGGGCTGTATCTCTCTCTCTCTCTGAAGGGCTGTATCTCTCTCTCTCTGAAGGGCTGTATCTCTCTCTGAAGGGCTCTATCTCTCTCTCTCTCTCTGAAGGGCTGTATCTCTCTCTCTCTCTCTGAAGGGCTGTATCTCTCTATCTCTCTCTCTCTGAAGGGCTGTATCTCTCTATCTCTCTCTCTGAAGGGCTGTATCTCTCTCTCTCTCAAGGGCTGTATCTCTCTCTCTCTCAAGGGCTGTATCTCTCTCTCTCTCAAGGGCTGTATCTCTCTCTCAAGGGCTGTATCTCTCCTCTCAAGGGCTGTATCTCTCTCTCAAGGGCTGTATCTCTCTCTCAAGGGCTGTATCTCTCTCTCAAGGGCTGTATCTCTCTCTCAAGGGCTGTATCTCTCTCTCAAGGGCTGTATCTCTCTCTCAAGGGCTGTATCTCTCTCTCAAGGGCTGTTATCTCTCTCTCAAGGGCTGTATCTCTCTCTCAGGGGCTGTATCTCTCTCTCAAGGGCTGTATCTCTCTCTCAAGGGCTGTATCTCTCTCTCTCTCAAGGGCTGTATCTCTCTCTCTCTCAAGGGCTGTATCTCTCTCTCTCTCAAGGGCTGTATCTCTCTCTCTCTCAAGGGCTGTATCTCTCTCTCTCTCAAGGGCTGTATCTCTCTCTCTCAAGGGCTGTATCTCTCTCTCTCTCAAGGGCTGTATCTCTCTCTCTCTCAAGGGCTGTATCTCTCTCTCTCTCAAGGGCTGTATCTCTCTCTCTCTCCGAAGGGCTGTATCTCTCTCTCTCTCCGAAGGGCTGTATCTCTCTCTCTCTGAAGGACTGTATCTCTCACTCTCTCTGAAGGACTGTATCTCTCTCTCTGAAGGACTGTATCTCTCTCTCTGAAGGACTGTATCTCTCTCTCTGAAGGACTGTATCTCTCTCTCTGAAGGACTGTATCTCTCTCTCTGAAGGACTGTATCTCTCTCTCTGAAGGACTGTATCTCTCTCTCTGAAGGACTGTATCTCTCTCTCTGAAGGACTGTATCTCTCTCTCTGAAGGGCTGTATCTCTCTCTCTGAAGGGCTGTATCTCTCTCTCTCTGAAGGGCTGTATCTCTCTCTCTCTGAAGGGCTGTATCTCTCTCTGAAGGGCTGTATCTCTCTCTGAAGGGCTGTATCTCACTCTCTCTCTCTCTGAAGGGCTGTATCTCTCTCTCTCTCTCTCTGAAGGGCTGTATCTCTCTCTCTCTCTGAAGGGCTGTATCTCTCTCTCTGAAGGGCTGTATCTCTCTCTGAAGGGCTGTATCTCTCTCTCTGAAGGGCTGTATCTCTCTCTCTGAAGGGCTGTATCTCTCTCTCTGAAGGGCTGTATCTCTCTCTCTGAAGGGCTGTATCTCTCTCTCTGAAGGGCTGTATCTCTCTCTCTGAAGGGCTGTATCTCTCTCTCTCTGAAGGGCTGTATCTCTCTCTCTCTGAAGGGCTGTATCTCTCTCTCTGAAGGGCTGTATCTCTCTCTCTGAAGGGCTGTATCTCTCTCTCTCTCTGAAGGGCTGTACACCTCACTCTCTCTCTGACGGGCTGTATCTCTCTCTCTCTTTGAAGGGCTGTATCTCTCTCTCTCCCTCCCTCTCTGAAGGGCAGTATCTCTCTCTCTCTGAAGGGCTGTATCTCTCTCTCTCTCTCTGAAGGGCTGTATCTCTCGCTCTGAAGGGCAGTATCTCTCTCTCTCTCTCTCTCTCTGAAGGGCAGTATCTCTCTCTCTCTGAAGGTCTGTATCTCTCTGAAGGGCTGTATCTCTCTCTCTCAAGGGCTGTATCTCTCTCAAGGGCTGTATCTCTCTCTCAAGGGCTGTATCTCTCTCTCTCAAGGGCTGTATCTCTCTCTCTCAAGGGCTGTATCTCTCTCTCTGAAGGGCTGTATCTCTCTCTCTCAAGGGCTGTATCTCTCTCTCTCAAGGGCTGTATCACTCTCTCTCAGGGCTGTATCTCTCTCTCTCAAGGGCTGTATCTCTCTCTCTCAAGAGCTGTATCTGTCTCTCTCAAGGGCTGTATCTCTCTCTCTCAAGGGCTGTATCTCTCTCTCTCTGAAGGGCAGCATTTCTCTCTCTCTCCCTCTCTGAAGGGCTGTATATCTCTCTCTCTGAAGGGCTGTATCTCTCTCTCTCTGAAGGGCTGTATCTCTCTCTGAAGGGCTGTATCTCTCTCTGAAGGGCTGTATCTCTCTCTCTCTCTGAAGGGCTGTATCTCTCTCTCTCTCTGAAGGGCTGTATCTCTATCTCTCTGAAGGACTGTATCTCTCACTCTCTCTGAAGGACTGTATCTCTCTCTCTGAAGGACTGTATCTCTCTCTCTGAAGGACTGTATCTCTCTCTCTGAAGGACTGTATCTCTCTCTCTGAAGGACTGTATCTCTCTCTCTGAAGGACTGTATCTCTCTCTCTGAAGGACTGTATCTCTCTCTCTCTCTGAAGGGCTGTATCTCTCTCTCTCTCTGAAGGGCTGTATCTCTCTCTCTCTCTGAAGGGCTGTATCTCTCTCTCTCTGAAGGGCTGTATCTCTCTCTGAAGGGCTCTATCTCTCTCTCTCTCTCTGAAGGGCTGTATCTCTCTCTCTCTCTCTGAAGGGCTGTATCTCTCTCTCTCTCAAGGGCTGTATCTCTCTCTCAAGGGCTGTATCTCTCTCTCTCAAGGGCTGTATCTCTCTCTCTCAAGGGCTGTATCTCTCTCTCTCAAGGGCTGTATCTCTCTCTCTCAAGGGCTGTATCTCTCTCTCTCAAGGGCTGTATCTCTCTCTCTCAAGGGCTGTATCTCTCTCTCTCAAGGGCTGTATCTCTCTCTCTCAAGGGCTGTGTATCTCTCTCTCAAGGGCTGTGTATCTCTCTCTCAAGGGCTGTGTATCTCTCTCTCAAGGGCTGTGTATCTCTCTCTCAAGGGCTGTGTATCTCTCTCTCAAGGGCTGTGTATCTCTCTCTCAAGGGCTGTATCTCTCTCTCTCAAGGGCTGTATCTCTCTCTCTCAAGGGCTGTATCTCTCTCTCTCAAGGGCTGTATCTCTCTCTCTCAAGGGCTGTATCTCTCTATCTCTGAAGGGCTGTATCTCTCTATCTCTCTCTCTGAAGGGCTGTATCTCTCTATCTCTCTCTCTGAAGGGCTGTATCTCTCTCTCTCTCTGAAGGGCTGTATCTCTCTATCTCTCTCTCTCTGAAGGGCTGTATCTCTCTATCTCTCTCTCTCTGAAGGGCTGTATCTCTCTATCTCTCTCTGAAGGGCTGTATCTCTCTATCTCTCTGAAGGGCTGTATCTCTCTCTCTGAAGGGCTGTATCTCTCTATCTCTCTCTCTCTGAAGGGCTGTATCTCTCTATCTCTCTCTCTGAAGGGCTGTATCTCTCTCTCTCTCAAGGGCTGTATCTCTCTCTCTCTCAAGGGCTGTATCTCTCTCTCTCTCAAGGGCTGTATCTCTCTCTCTCTCAAGGGCTGTATCTCTCTCTCAAGGGCTGTATCTCTCTCTCAAGGGCTGTATCTCTCTCAAGGGCTGTATCTCTCTCTCAAGGGCTGTATCTCTCTCTCAAGGGCTGTATCTCTCTCTCAAGGGCTGTATCTCTCTCTCAAGGGCTGTATCTCTCTCTCAAGGGCTGTATCTCTCTCTCAAGGGCTGTATCTCTCTCTCAAGGGCTGTATCTCTCTCTCAAGGGCTGTATCTCTCTCTCAAGGGCTGTATCTCTCTCTCAAGGGCTGTATCTCTCTCTCAAGGGCTGTATCTCTCTCTCAGGGGCTGTATCTCTCTCTCAAGGGCTGTATCTCTCTCTCTCTCAAGGGCTGTATCTCTCTCTCTCAAGGGCTGTATCTCTCTCTCTCTCAAGGGCTGTATCTCTCTCTCTCTCAAGGGCTGTATCTCTCTCTCTCTCAAGGGCTGTATCTCTCTCTCTCAAGGGCTGTATCTCTCTCTCTCTCAAGGGCTGTATCTCTCTCTCTCTCAAGGGCTGTATCTCTCTCTCTCTCAAGGGCTGTATCTCTCTCTGAAGGGCTGTATCTCTCTCTCTCTCAAGGGCTGTATCTCTCTCTCTCTCAAGGGCTGTATCTCTCTCTCTCTCAAGGGCAGTATCTCTCTCTCTCTGAAGGGCTGTATCTCTCTCTCTGAAGGGCTGTATCTCTCTCTCTGAAGGGCTGTATCTCTCTCTCTGAAGGGCTGTATCTCTCTCTCTGAAGGGCTGTATCTCTCTCTCTCTGAAGGGCTGTATCTCTCTCTCTGAAGGGCTGTATCTCTCTCTCTGAAGGGCTGTATCTCTCTCTCTGAAGGGCTGTATCTCTCTCTCTCTCTGAAGGGCTGTACACCTAACTCTCTCTCTGACGGGCTGTATCTCTCTCTCTCTTTGAAGGGCTGTATCTCTCTCTCTCCCTCCCTCTCTGAAGGGCAGTATCTCTCTCTCTCTGAAGGGCTGTATCTCTCTCTCTCTCTCTGAAGGGCTGTATCTCTCGCTCTGAAGGGCAGTATCTCTCTCTCTCTCTCTCTCTCTGAAGGGCAGTATCTCTCTCTCTCTGAAGGTCTGTATCTCTCTGAAGGGCTGTATCTCTCTCTCTCAAGGGCTGTATCTCTCTCTCTCAAGGGCTGTATCTCTCTCTCTCAAGGGCTGTATCTCTCTCTCTCAAGGGCTGTATCTCTCTCTCTCAAGGGCTGTATCTCTCTCTCTCAAGGGCTGTATCTCTCTCTCTCAAGGGCTGTATCTCTCTCTCTCAAGGGCTGTATCTCTCTCTCTCAAGGGCTGTATCTCTCTCTCTCAAGGGCTGTATCTCTCTCTCTCAAGGGCTGTATCTCTCTCTCTCAAGGGCTGTATCTCTCTCTCTCAAGGGCTGTATCTCTCTCTCTCAAGGGCTGTATCTCTCTCTCTCAAGAGCTGTATCTCTCTCTCTCAAGGGCTGTATCTCTCTCAAGGGCTGTATCTCTCTCTCTCTGAAGGGCAGCATTTCTCTCTCTCTCCCTCTCTGAAGGGCTGTATATCTCTCTCTCTGAAGGGCTGTATCTCTCTCTCTCTGAAGGCTGTATCTCTCTCTGAAGGGCTGTATCTCTCTCTGAAGGGCTGTATCTCTCTCTCTCTCTGAAGGGCTGTATCTCTCTCTCTCTCTGAAGGGCTGTATCTCTATCTCTCTGAAGGACTGTATCTCTCACTCTCTCTGAAGGACTGTATCTCTCTCTCTGAAGGACTGTATCTCTCTCTCTGAAGGACTGTATCTCTCTCTCTGAAGGACTGTATCTCTCTCTGAAGGACTGTATCTCTCTCTCTGAAGGACTGTATCTCTCTCTCTGAAGGACTGTATCTCTCTCTCTGAAGGACTGTATCTCTCTCTCTGAAGGACTGTATCTCTCTCTCTGAAGGACTGTATCTCTCTCTCTGAAGGACTGTATCTCTCTCTCTCTCTGAAGGGCTGTATCTCTCTCTCTCAAGGGCTGTATCTCTCTCTCTGAAGGGCTGTATCTCTCTCAAGGGCTGTATCTCTCTCTCTCAAGGGCTGTATCTCTCTCTCTCAAGGGCTGTATCTCTCTCTCTCAAGGGCTGTATCTCTCTCTCTCAAGGGCTGTATCTCTCTCTCTCAAGGGCTGTATCTCTCTCTCTCAAGAGCTGTATCTCTCTCTCTCAAGGGCTGTATCTCTCTCTCTCAAGGGCTGTATCTCTCTCTCTCTGAAGGGCAGCATTTCTCTCTCTCTCCCTCTCTGAAGGGCTGTATATCTCTCTCTCTGAAGGGCTGTATCTCTCTCTCTCTGAAGGGCTGTATCTCTCTCTGAAGGGCTGTATCTCTCTGTCTCAAGGGCTGTATCTCTCTCTCTCAAGGGCTGTATCTCTCTCTCTCTGAAGGGCAGCATTTCTCTCTCTCTCCCTCTCTGAAGGGGCTGTATATCTCTCTCTCTGAAGGGCTGGTATCTCTCTCTCTCTGAAGGGCTGTATCTCTCTCTGAAGGGCTGTATCTCTCTCTCTCTCTGAAGGGCTGTATCTCTATCTCTCTGAAGGACTGTATCTCTCACTCTCTCTGAAGGATTGTATCTCTCTCTCTGTAGGACTGTATCTCTCTCTCTGAAGGACTGTATCTCTCTCTCTGAAGGACTGTATCTCTCTCTCTGAAGGACTGTATCTCTCTCTCTGAAGGACTGTATCTCTCTCTCTGAAGGACTGTATCTCTCTCTCTGAAGGACCTGTATCTCTCTCTCTGAAGGACTGTATCTCTCTCTCTGAAGGAGTGTATCTCTCTCTCTGAAGGACTGTATCTCTCTCTCTCTCTGAAGGGCTGTATCTCTCTCTCTCTCTCTGAAGGGCTGTATCTCTCTCTCTCTCTGAAGGGCTGTATCTCTCTCTCTCTGAAGGGCTGTATCTCTCTCTCTCTGAAGGGCTCTATCTCTCTCTCTCTCTCTGAAGGGCTGTATCTCTCTCTCTCTCTGAAGGGCTGTATCTCTCTCTCTCAAGGGCTGTATCTCTCTCTCAAGGGCTGTATCTCTCTCTCTCAAGGGCTGTATCTCTCTCTCTCAAGGGCTGTATCTCTCTCTCTCAAGGGCTGTATCTCTCTCTCTCAAGGGCTGTATCTCTCTCTCTCAAGGGCTGTATCTCTCTCTCTCAAGGGCTGTATCTCTCTCTCTCAAGGGCTGTATCTCTCTCTCTCAAGGGCTGTATCTCTCTCTCTCAAGGGCTGTGTATCTCTCTCTGAAGGGCTGTATCTCTCTATCTCTCTCTCTCTGAAGGGCTGTATCTCTCTATCTCTCTCTCTGAAGGGCTGTATCTCTCTATCTCTCTCTGAAGGGCTGTATCTCTCTCTCTGAAGGGCTGTATCTCTCTATCTCTCTCTCTCTGAAGGGCTGTATCTCTCTATCTCTCTCTCTGAAGGGCTGTATCTCTATCTCTCTGAAGGGCTGTATCTCTCTCTCTCTCAAGGGCTGTATCTCTCTCTCTCTCAAGGGCTGTATCTCTCTCTCTCAAGGGCTGTATCTCTCTCTCTCTCAAGGGCTGTATCTCTCTCTCAAGGGCTGTATCTCTCTCTCAAGGGCTGTATCTCTCTCTCAAGGGCTGTATCTCTCTCTCAAGGGCTGTAATCTCTCTCTCTCAAGGGCTGTATCTCTCTCTCAAGGGCTGTATCTCTCTCTCAAGGGCTGTATCTCTCTCTCAAGGGCTGTATCTCTCTCTCAAGGGCTGTATCTCTCTCTCAAGGGCTGTATCTCTCTCTCAAGGGCTGTATCTCTCTCTCAAGGGCTGTATCTCTCTCTCAAGGGCTGTATCTCTCTCTCAAGGCTGTATCTCTCTCTCAAGGGCTGTATCTCTCTCTCAAGGGCTGTATCTCTCTCTCAAGGGCTGTATCTCTCTCTCTCAAGGGCTGTATCTCTCCTCTCAGGGGCTGTATCTCTCTCTCAAGGGCTGTATCTCTCTCTCAAGGGCTGTATCTCTCTCTCTCTCTCTCAAGGGCTGTATCTCTCTCTCTCTCAAGGGCTGTATCTCTCTCTCTCTCAAGGGCTGTATCTCTCTCTCTCAAGGGCTGTATCTCTCTCTCTCTCAAGGGCTGTATCTCTCTCTCTCTCAAGGGCTGTATCTCTCTCTCTCTCAAGGGCTGTATCTCCTCTCTCTCTCAAGGGCTGTATCTCTCTCTCTCTCAAGGGCTGTATCTCTCTCTCTCTCAAGGGCTGTATCTCTCTCTCTCTCAAGGGCTGTATCTCTCTCTCTCTCAGAGGGCTGTATCTCTCTCTCTCTCAAGGGCTGTATCTCTCTCTCTCTCAAGGGCTGTATCTCTCTCTCTCAAGGGCTGTATCTCTCTCTCTCAAGGGCTGTATCTCTCTCTCTCAAGGGCTGTATCTCTCTCTCTCAAGGGCTGTATCTCTCTCTCTCAAGGGCTGTATCTCTCTCTCTCAAGGGCTGTATCTCTCTCTCTCAAGGGCTGTATCTCTCTCTCTCAAGGGCTGTATCTCTCTCTCTCAAGGGCTGTATCTCTCTCTCTCAAGGGCTGTATCTCTCTCTCTCAAGGGCTGTATCTCTCTCTCTCAAGGGCTGTATCTCTCTCTCTCAAGGGCTGTAGCTCTCTCTCTCAAGGGCTGTATCTCTCTCTCTCTGAAGGGCTGTATCTCTCTCTCTCTCTCAAGGGCTGTATCTCTCTCTCTCTCTCAAGGGCTGTATCTCTCTCTCTCTCAAGGGCTGTATCTCTCTCTCTCAAGGGCTGTATCTCTCTCTCTCTCTCGGGCTGTATCTCTCTCTCTCTCTCGGGCTGTATCTCTCTCTCTGAAGGGCTGTATCTCTCTCTCTGAAGGGCTGTATCTCTCTCTCTCTCTGAAGGGCTGTACACCTCACTCTCTCTCTGACGGGCTGTATCTCTCTCTCTCCCTCCCTCTCTGAAGGGCTGTATCTCTCTCTCTCTGAAGGACTGTATCTCTCACTCTCTCTGAAGGACTGTATCTCTCTCTCCTGAAGGACTGTATCTCTCTCTCTGAAGGACTGTATCTCTCTCTCTGAAGGACTGTATCTCTCTCTCTCAAGGGCTGTATCTCTCTCTCTCAAGGGCTGTATCTCTCTCTCTCAAGGGCTGTATCTCTCTCTCTGAAGGGCTGTATCTCTCTCTCTCAAGGGCTGTATCTCTCTCTCTCAAGGGCTGTATCTCTCTCTCTCAAGGGCTGTATCTCTCTCTCTCAAGGGCTGTATCTCTCTCTCTCAAGGGCTGTATCTCTCTCGCTCAAGGGCTGTATCTCGCTCTCTCAAGGGCTGTATCTCTCTCTCTCTGAGGGCTGTATCTCTCTCTCTCTCTCAAGGGCTGTATCTCTCTCTCTCTCAAGGGCTGTATCTCTCTCTCTCTCAAGGCTGTATCTCTCTCTCTCCTGAAGGGCTGTATCTCTCTCTCTCTCGAAGGGGCTGTATCTCTCTCTCTCTCGAAGGGCTGTATCTCTCTCTCTCTGAAGGACTGTATCTCTCACTCTCTCTGAAGGGACTGTATCTCTCACTCTCTCTGAAGGACTGTATCTCTCTCCTCTGAAGGACTGTATCTCTCTCTCTGAGGACTGTATCTCTCTCTCTGAAGGACTGTATCTCTCTCTCTCTGAAGGACTGTATCTCTCTCTCCTGAAGGACTGTATCTCTCTCTCTGAAGGACTGTATCTCTCTCTCTGAAGGTCTGTATCTCTCTCTCTGAAGGACTGTATCTCTCTCTCTGAGGGCTGTATCTCTCTCTCTCTCTCTGAAGGGCTGTATCTCTATCTCTCTGAAGGGCTGTATCTCTCTCTCTCTGAAGGGCTGTATCTCTCTCTCTCTGAAGGGCTGTATCTCTCTCTGAAGGGCTGTATCTCACTCTCTCTCTCTCTGAAGGGCTGTATCTCTCTCTCTCTCTCTCTGAAGGGCTGTATCTCTCTCTCTCTCTCTGAAGGGCTGTATCTCTCTCTCTGAAGGGCTGTATCTCTCTCTGAAGGGCTGTATCTCTCTTTCTGAAGGGCTGTATCTCTCTCTCTGAAGGGCTGTATCTCTCTCTCTGAAGGGCTGTATCTCTCTCTCTGAAGGGCTGTATCTCTCTCTCTGAAGGGCTGTATCTCTCTCTCTCTCTGAAGGGCTGTACACCTCACTCTCTCTCTGACGGGCTGTATCTCTCTCTCTCTTTGAAGGGCTGTATCTCTCTCTCTCCCTCCCTCTCTGAAGGGCAGTATCTCTCTCTCTCTGAAGGGCTGTATCTCTCTCTCTCTCTCTGAAGGGCTGTATCTCTCGCTCTGAAGGGCAGTATCTCTCTCTCTCTCTCTCTCTCTGAAGGGCAGTATCTCTCTCTCTCTCTGATGGTCTGTATCTCTCTCTCTCAAGGGCTGTATCTCTCTCTCTCAAGGGCTGTATCTCTCTTCTCTCTAGGGCTGTATCTCTCTCTCTCAAGGGCTGTATCTCTCTCTCTCAAGGGCTGTATCTCTCTCTCTCAAGGGCTGTATCTCTCCTCTCTCAAGGGCTGTATCTCTCTCTCTCAAGGGCTGTATCTCTCTCTCTCAGGGCTGTATCTCTCTCTTCTCAGGGCTGTATCTCTCTGCTCTCAAGGGCTGTATCTCCTCTCTCTCAAGGGCTGTATCTCTCTTCCTCCAAGGGCTGTATCTCTCTCTCTCAAGGGCTGTATCTCTCTCTTCTCAAGGCTGTATCTCTCTCTCTCAAGGAGCTTGTTCTCTCTCTCTCAAGGGCTGTATCTCTCTCTCTCAAGAGCTGTATCTCTCTCTCTCAAGGGCTGTATCTCTCTCTCAAGGGCTGTATCTCTCTCTCTCTGAAGGGCTGCATTCTCTCGGCTCTCCTCTTCTGATAGGGCTGTATCTCTCTCTTCGTTCTCTGAAGGGCTGTATCTCTCTCCATCGGTTCTGAAGGGCTGTACTCACTCTCTGAAGCTGTATCTCTCTCACTCTCTGAAGGGCTGTATCTCTCCTCTCTCTCTGAAAGGCTGTATCTCTATCCTCTCTGAAGGCTGTATCCTCTCACTCGTCTCGAATGACTGTATCTTCTCTCTCTGAAAGGACTGTTCTCTCCTCGTCTGAAGGACTGTAACGTCTCTCGTCTGAAGGACTTAGTATCTCTCTCTCTGAAGACTGTTATCTCTCTCTCGAAGGACTGTATCTCAATCCTCTGAAAGGACTGTATCTCCTCTCTCTGAAGGTCTGTAACTTCTCTCTCTCTGAAGGACTGTATCTCTCCTCTCTGAAGGACTGTACTCTCTCTCTCTGAAGGACTGTATCTCTCTCTCTGAGGGACGGTATCTCTCTCTCTGCTCTGAAGGGCTGTATCTCTCTCTTCTCTCTGAAGGGCTGTATCTCTCTCTCTCTGAAGGGCTGTATCTCTCTCTCTCTCAAGGGCTGTATCTCTCTCTCTCTCTCAAGGGCTGTATCTCTCTCTCTCTCAAGGGCTGTATCTCTCTCTCTCAAGGGCTGTATCTCTCTCTCTCTCAAGGGCTGTATCTCTCTCTGAAGGGCTGTATCTCTCTCTCTCTCTCTCTCTGAAGGGCTGTATCTCTCTCTCTCTCTCTGAAGGGCTGTATCTCTCTCTCTCTGAAGGGCTGTATCTCTCTCTTTCTCTCTGAAGGGCTGTATCTCTCTCTCTGAAGGGCAGTATCTCTCTCTCTCTCTCTCTCTCTCTCTGAAGGGCAGTATCTCTCTCTCTCTCTCTGAAGGGCTGTATCTCTCTCTCTCTCTCTGAAAGGCTGTATCTCTCTCTCTCTCTCTGAAGGGCTGTATCTCTCTCTCTGAAGGGCTGTATCTCTCTCTCTCTGAAGGGCTGTATCTCTCTCTCTCTGAAGGGCTGTATCTCTCTCTCTGAAGGGCTCTATCTCTCTCTCTCTCTGAAGGGCTGTATCTCTCTCTCTCTCTCTGAAGGGCTGTATCTCTCTCTCTCAAGGGCTGTATCTCTCTCTCTCAAGGGCTGTATCTCTCTCTCTCAAGGGCTGTATCTCTCTCTCAAGGGCTGTATCTCTCTCTCTCAAGGGCTGTATCTCTCTCTCTCAAGGGCTGTATCTCTCTCTCAAGGGCTGTATCTCTCTCTCTCTCAAGGGCTGTATCTCTCTCTCTCTCAAGGGCTGTATCTCTCTCTCTCTCAAGGGCTGTATCTCTCTCTGAAGGGCTGTATCTCTCTCTCTCTCTCTCTCTGAAGGGCTGTATCTCTCTCTCTCTCTCTGAAGGGCTGTATCTCTCTCTCTCTGAAGGGCTGTATCTCTCTCTTTCTCTCTGAAGGGCTGTATCTCTCTCTCTCAAGGGCTGTATCTCTCTCTCTCTCAAGGGCTGTATCTCTCTCTCTCTCAAGGGCTGTATCTCTCTCTCTCTCAAGGGCTGTATCCTCTCCCTGACGGGCTGTATCTCTCTCTCTCTCTCTCTCTCTGAAGGGCTGTATCTCTCTCTCTCTCTGAAGGGCTGTATCTCTCTCTCTCTCTGAAGGGCTGTATCTCTCTCTTTCTCTCTGAAGGGCTGTATCCTCTCTCACTCTGAGGGCAGTATCTCTCCTCTCTCGCTCTCTCTCTCTCTCTGAAGGGCAGTATCTCTCTCTCTCTCTTGAAGGGCTGTATCTCTCTCTCTCTCTCTGAAGGGCTGTATCTCTCTCTCTCTCTGAAGGGCTGTATCTCTCTCTCTTGAAGGGCTGTATCTCTCTCTCTCGAAGGGCTGTATCTCTCTCTCTCTGAAGGGCTCTAATCTCTCTCTCCTCAAGGGCTTATCTCTCCTCTCTCTCTCTGAAGGGCTGTATCTCTCTCTCTCTCTCTGAAGGGCTGTATCTCTCTCTCTCAAGGGCTGTAACTCTCCTCTCAGGGCTGTATATCTCTCTCAAGGGCTGTATCTCTCTCTCAAGGGCTGTATCTCTCTCAAGGGCTGTATCTCTCTCTCTCAAGGGCTGTATCTCTCTCTCTCAAGGGCTGTATCTCTCTCTCTCAAGGGCTGTATCTCTCTCTCTCAAGGGCTGTATCTCTCTCTCTCAAGGGCTGTGTATCTCTCTCTCAAGGGCTGTATCTCTCTCTCTCAAGGGCTGTATCTCTCTCTCTCAAGGGCTGTGTATCTCTCTCTCAAGGGCTGTATCTCTCTCTCTCTCAAGGGCTGTATCTCTCTATCTCTGAAGGGCTGTATCTCTCTATCTCTCTCTGAAGGGCTGTATCTCTCTATCTCTCTCTCTGAAGGGCTGTATCTCTCTCTCTCTGAAGGGCTGTATCTCTCTATCTCTCTCTCTCTGAAGGGCTGTATCTCTCTATCTCTCTCTCTGAAGGGCTGTATCTCTATCTCTCTCTCTCTCTCTCTCTCTGAAGGGCTGTATCTCTCTCTCTCTGAAGGGCTGTATCTCTCTCTCTCTCTCAAGGGCTGTATCTCTCTCTCTCTCAAGGGCTGTATCTCTCTCTCTCTCAAGGGCTGTATCTCTCTCTCTCTCAAGGGCTGTATCTCTCTCAAGGGCTGTATCTCTCTCTCAAGGGCTGTATCTCTCTCTCAAGGGCTGTATCTCTCTCTCAAGGGCGTATCTCTCTCTCAAGGGCTGTATCTCTCTCTCAGGGGCTGTATCTCTCTCTCAGGGGCTGTATCTCTCTCTCAGGGGCTGTATCTCTCTCTCAAGGGCTGTATCTCTCTCTCTCTCAAGGGCTGTATCTCTCTCTCTCTCAAGGGCTGTATCTCTCTCTCTCTCAAGGGCTGTATCTCTCTCTCTCTCTCAAGGGCTGTATCTCTCTCTCTCTCTCAAGGGCTGTATCTCTCTCTCTCTCTCAAGGGCTGTATCTCTCTCTCTCTCTCAAGGGCTGTATCTCTCTCTCAAGGGCTGTATCTCTCTCTCAAGGGCTGTATCTCTCTCTCAAGGGCTGTATCTCTCTCTCAAGGGCTGTATCTCTCTCTCAAGGGCTGTATCTCTCTCTCAAGGGCTGTGTCTCTCTCTCTCAAGGGCTGTATCTCTCTCTCTCAAGGGCTGTATCTCTCTCTCTCAAGGGCTGTATCTCTCTCTCTCAAGGGCTGTATCTCTCTCTCTCAAGGGCTGTATCTCTCTCTCTCAAGGGCTGTATCTCTCTTTCTCAAGGGCTGTATCTCTCTCTCTCAAGGGCTGTATCTCTCTCTCTCTCAAGGGCTGTATCTCTCTCTCTCAAGGGCTGTATCTCTCTCTCTCAAGGGCTGTATCTCTCTCTCTCAAGGGCTGTATCTCTCTCTCTCAAGGGCTGTATCTCTCTCTCTCAAGGGCTGTATCTCTCTCTCTCAAGGGCTGTATCTCTCTCTCTCAAGGGCTGTATCTCTCTCTCTCTGAAGGGCTGTATCTCTCTCTCTCTCTCAAGGGCTGTATCTCTCTCTCTCTCAAGGGCTGTATCTCTCTCTCTCAAGGGCTGTATCTCTCTCTCTCGAAGGGCTGTATCTCTCCTCTCTCTGAAGGGCTGTATCTCTCTCTCTCTGAAGGGCTGTATCTCTCTCTCTGAAGGGCTGTATCTCTCTCTCTCTCGAAGGGCTGTATCTCTCTCTCTCTCATGAAGGGCTGTATCTCTCTCTCTCTCTGAAGGGCTGTATCTCTCTCTCTCTGAAGGGCTGTATCTCTCTCTCTCTGAAGGAGCTGTATCTCTCTCTCTGAAGTGTCTCTCTCTCTCTCTGAAGGGCTGTATCTCTCTCTCTGAAGGGCTGTATCTCTCTCTCTGAAGGGCTGTATCTCTCTCTCTTGAAGGGCTGTATCTCTCTCTCTGAAGGGCTGTATCTCTCTCTCTGAAGGGCTGTATCTCTCTCCTCTCTCTGAGGGCTGTATCTCACTCTCTCTGAAGGGCTGTATCTCTCTCTCTCTCCTCTCTGAAGGGCTGTATCTCTCTCTCTGAGAGCTGAATCTCTCTCTCTCTCTCTGAAGGGCTGTATCTCTCTCCTTCTGAAGGGGCCTGTATCTCTCTCTGAAGGGCTGTATCTACTCTCTCTCTTCTCTGAAGGGCTGTATCTCTCTCTCTCTCTCGAAGGGCTGTATCTCTCTCTCTCTCTCTCTGAAGGGCTGTATCTCTCTCTCTGAAGGGCTGTATCTCTCTCCTCTGAAGGGCTGTATCTCTCTTCTGAAGGGCTGTATCTCTCTCTCTCTGAAGGGCTGTATCTCTCTCTCTGAGGGCTGTATCTCTCTCTCTGAAGGGCTGTATCTCTCTCTCTGAAGGCTGTATCTCTCCTCTGAAGGGCTTGTATCTCTTCTCTCTGAAGGCTGTACACCTCTCTCTCTCTCTGAAGGGCTGTTCTCTCTCTCTCTTGAAGGGCTGTCTCTCTCTCTCTCCTCCCTCTCTGAAGGGCTGTATCTCGCTCTCTCTGAAGGCTGTATCTCTCTCTCTCTCTCTGAAGGGCTGTATCTCTCGCTCTGAAGGGCAGTATCTCTCTCTCTCTCTCTCTCTCTCTCTGAAGGGCTGTATCTCTCTCTTTCTGAAGGGCTGTATCTTTCTGAAGGGCTGTATCTCTCTGAAGGGCTGTATCTCTCTGAAGGGCTGTATCTCTCTGAAGGGCTGTATCTCTCTCTCTGAAGGGCTGTATCTCTCTCTCTGAAGGGCTGTATCTCTCTCTCTCAAGGGCTGTATCTCTCTCTCTCAAGGGCTGTATCTCTCTCTCTCAAGGGCTGTATCTCTCTCTCTCAAGGGCTGTATCTCTCTCTCTCAAGGGCTGTATCTCTCTCTCTCAAGGGCTGTATCTCTCTCTCTCAAGGGCTGTATCTCTCTCTCTGAAGGGCTGTATCTCTCTCTCTCAAGGGCTGTATCTCTCTCTCTCAAGGGCTGTATCTCTCTCTCTCAAGGGCTGTATCTCTCTCTCTCAAGGGCTGTATCTCTCTCTCTCAAGGGCTGTATCTCTCTCTCTCAAGGGCTGTATCTCTCTCTCTCTCAAGGGCTGTATCTCTCTCTCTCAAGGGCTGTATCTCTCTCTCTCAAGGGCTGTATCTCTCTCTCTCAAGGGCTGTATCTCTCTCTCTCAAGGGCTGTATCTCTCTCTCTCAAGGGCTGTATCTCTCTCTCTCAAGGGCTGTATCTCTCTCTCTCTGAAGGGCAGCATTTCTCTCTCTCCCTCTCTGAAGGGCAGTATATCTCTCTCTCTGAAGGGCTGTATCTCTCTCTCTCTCTGAAGGGCTGTATCTCTCTCTCTCTGAAGGGCTGTATCTCTCTCTCTCTCTGAAGGACTGTATCTCTCACTCTCTCTGAAGGACTGTATCTCTCTCTCTGAAGGACTGTATCTCTCTCTCTGAAGGACTGTATCTCTCTCTCTGAAGGACTGTATCTCTCTCTCTGAAGGACTGTATCTCTCTCTCTGAAGGGCTGTATCTCTCTCTCTCTGAAGGGCTGTATCTCTCTCTCTCTGAAGGCTGTATCTCTCTCTCTCTGAAGGGGTGTATCTCTCTCTCTCTGAAGGCTGTATCTCTCTCTCTCTGAATCGGCTGTATCTCTCTCTCTCTGAAGGGCTGTATCTCTCTCTCTCTCTGAAGGGCTGTATCTCTCTCTCAAGGGCTGTATCTCTCTCTCAAGGGGCTGTGTCTCTCTCTCAGGGCTGTATCTCTCTCAAGGGTCGCTCTCAAGGGGCTGTATCTCCTCACTCTACAAGGGCTGTATCTCTCTCTGACTGAAGGGCTGTATTCTCTCTCTGAAGGGCTGTATTCACTCTCTCTCTCTCTCTGAAGGGCTGTATCTCCTCTCTCTCTCTCTCTCTCTGAAGGGCTGTATCTCTCTCTCTCTCTCTGAAGGGCTGTATCTCTCTCTCTGAAGGGCTGATCTCTCTCTCTCGAAGGGCTGATCTCCCTCTCTCTGAAGGGCTGTATCTCTCTCTCTGAAGGGCTGTATCTCTCTCTCTGAAGGCTGTATCTCTCTCTCTGAAGGGCTGTATCTCTTCTCTCTGAAGGGCTGTATCTCTCTCTCTCTGAAGGGCTGTATCTCACTCTCTCTCTGAAGGGCTGTATCTCTCTCTCTCTCTGAAGGGCTGTATCTCTCTCTCTGAAGGGCTGTAGCTCACCCTCTCTGAAGGGCTGTATCTCTCTCTCTCTCTGGGCTGTAAGGGCTGCATCTCTCTCTCTCTCTCTGAAGGGCTGTATCTCTCTCTCTCTCTGAAGGCTGTATCTCTCTCTCTCTGAGGCTGTATCTCTCTCTCTCTGAAGGCATGTATCTCTCTCTCTCTGAAGGGCTGTATCTCTCTCTCTCGAAGGCTGTATCTCTCTCTCTGAAGGGCTGTATCTCTCTCTCTCTCGAAGGACTGTATCTCTCTCTCTCTCAGAGGGCAGTATCTCTCTCTCTCTCTGAAGGGCTGTATCTCTCTCTCTGAAGGGCTGTATCTCTCTCTCTGAAGGGCTGTATCTCTCTCTCTCTCTGAAGGGCTGTATCTCTCTCTCTCTCTGAAGGGCTGTATCTCTCTCTCTCTCCCTCTCTGAAGGGCTGTATCTCTCTCTCTCTGAAGGACTGTATCTCTCACTCTCTCTGAAGGACTGTATCTCTCTCTCTGAAGGACTGTATCTCTCTCTCTGAAGGACTGTATCTCTCTCTCTGAAGGACTGTATCTCTCTCTCTCAAGGGCTGTATCTCTCTCTCTCAAGGGCTGTATCTCTCTCTCTCAAGGGCTGTATCTCTCTCTCTCAAGGGCTGTATCTCTCTCTCTCAAGGGCTGTATCTCTCTCTCTCTCAAGGGCTGTATCTCTCTCTCTCTCAAGGGCTGTATCTCTCTCTCTCTCAAGGGCTGTATCTCTCTCTCTCTCAAGGGCTGTATCTCTCTCTGAAGGGCTGTATCTCTCTCTCTGAAGGGCTGTATCTCACTCTCTCTCTCTCTCTGAAGGGCTGTATCTCACTCTCTCTCTCTCTCTCTGAAGGGCTGTATCTCTCTCTCTCTCTCTGAAGGGCTGTATCTCTCTCTCTGAAGGGCTGTATCTCTCTCTCTGAAGGGCTGTATCTCTCTCTCTGAAGGGCTGTATCTCTCTCTCTGAAGGGCTGTATCTCTCTCTCTGAAGGGCTGTATCTCTCTCTCTGAAGGGCTGTATCTCTCTCTCTGAAGGGCTGTATCTCTCTCTCTGAAGGGCTGTATCTCTCTCTCTCTCAAGGGCTGTACACCTCACTCTCTCTCTGACGGGCTGTATCTCTCTCTCTCTTTGAAGGGCTGTATCTCTCTCTCTCCCTCCCTCTCTGAAGGGCTGTATCTCTCTCTGAAGGGCTGCATCTCTCTCTCTCTCTCTGAAGGGCTGTATCTCTCTCTCTCTCTGAAGGACTGTATCTCTCACTCTCTCTGAAGGACTGTATCTCTCTCTCTGAAGGACTGTATCTCTCTCTCTGAAGGACTGTATCTCTCTCTCTGAAGGACTGTATCTCTCTCTCTGAAGGACTGTATCTCTCTCTCTCTCTGAAGGACTGTATCTCTCTCTCTCTCTGAAGGGCTGTATCTCTCTCTCTCTCTGAAGGGCTGTATCTCTCTCTCTCTCTGAAGGGCTGTATCTCTCTCTCTGAAGGGCTGTATCTCTCTCTCTGAAGGGCTGTATCTCTCTCTCTCTCTGAAGGGCTGTACACCTCACTCTCTCTCTGACGGGCTGTATCTCTCTCTCTCCCTCCCTCTCTGAAGGGCTGTATCTCTCTCTCTCTGAAGGACTGTATCTCTCACTCTCTCTGAAGGACTGTATCTCTCTCTCTGAAGGACTGTATCTCTCTCTCTGAAGGACTGTATCTCTCTCTCTGAAGGACTGTATCTCTCTCTCTCAAGGGCTGTATCTCTCTCTCTCAAGGGCTGTATCTCTCTCTCTCAAGGGCTGTATCTCTCTCTCTCAAGGGCTGTATCTCTCTCTCTCAAGGGCTGTATCTCTCTCTCTCTGAAGGACTGTATCTCTCTCTCTCTGAAGGGCTGTATCTCTCTCTCTCTCTGAAGGGCTGTATCTCTCTCTCTCTGAAGGGCTGTATCTCTCTCTCTGAAGGGCTGTATCTCTCTCTCTGAAGGGCTGTATCTCTCTCTCTCTGAAGGGCTGTATCTCACTCTCTCTCTCTCTCAGAAGGGCTGTATCTCACTCTCTCTCTCTCTGAAGGGCTATATCTCTCTCTCTCTCTCTCTCTCTCTGAAGGGCTGTATCTCTCTCTCTCTCTCTGAAGGGCTGTATCTCTCTCCCTGAAGGGCTGTATCTCTCTCCCTGAAGGGCTGTATCTCTCTCTCTGAAGGGCTGTATCTCTCTCTCTGAAGGGCTGTATCTCTCTCTCTGAAGGGCTGTATCTCTCTCTCTGAAGGGCTGTATCTCTCTCTCTGAAGGGCTGTATCTCTCTCTCTGAAGGGCTGTATCTCTCTCTCTGAAGGGCTGTATCTCTCTCTCTGAAGGGCTGTATCTCTCTCTCTGAAGGGCTGTATCTCTCTCTCTCTCTGAAGGGCTGTACACCTCACTCTCTCTCTGACGGGCTGTATCTCTCTCTCTCTTTGAAGGTGCTGTATCTCTCTCTCTCCTCCCTCTCTGAAGGGCTGTATCTCTCTCTCTCTGAAGGGCTGTATCTCTCTCACTCTCTCTCTGAAGGGCTGTATCACTCTCTCTGAAGGGCTGTATCTCTCTCTCTCTCTCTCTCTCTCTGAAGGGCAGTATCTCTCTCATTTACTATTCTCTCTCTCTGAAGGGCTGTATCTCTCCTCTCTCTGAAGGGCTGTATCTCTCTCTGAAGGGCTGTATCTCCTCCTCTGAAGGGCTGTATCTCTCTCTCTGAAGGGCTGTATCTCTCTCTCTCAAGGGCTGTATCTCTCTCTCATCAAGGGCTGTATGCTCTCTCTCTCAAGGGCTGTATCTCTCTCTCTCGAAGGGCTGTATCTCTCTCTCTCAAGGGCTGTATCTCTCTCTCTTCAAGGGCTGTATCTCTCTCTCTCAAGGGGCTGTATCTCTCTCTCTCAAGGGCTGTATCTCTCTCTCTCAAGGGCTGTAATCTCTCTCTCAAGGGCTGTATCTCTCTCTCTCAAGGGCTGTATCTCTCTCTCTCAAGGGCTGTATCTCTCTCTCAAGGGCTGTATCTCTCTCTCTCAAGGGCTGTATCTCTCTCTCTCTGAAGGGCTGTATCTCTCTCTCTCTCTCTGAAGGGCTGTATCTCTCGCTCTGAAGGGCAGTATCTCTCTCTCTCTCTCTCTCTCTGAAGGGCAGTATCTCTCTCTCTCTCTCTCTCTCTGAAGGGCTGTATCTCTCTGAAGGGCTGTATCTCTCTGAAGGGCTGTATCTCTCTGAAGGGCTGTATCTCTCTCTCTGAAGGGCTGTATCTCTCTCTCTCAAGGGCTGTATCTCTCTCTCTCAAGGGCTGTATCTCTCTCTCTCAAGGGCTGTATCTCTCTCTCTCAAGGGCTGTATCTCTCTCTCTCAAGGGCTGTATCTCACTCTCTCAAGGGCTGTATCTCTCTCTCTCAAGGGCTGTATCTCTCTCTCTCAAGGGCTGTATCTCTCTCTCTCAAGGGCTGTATCTCTCTCAAGGGCTGTATCTCTCTCTCTCAAGGGCTGTATCTCTCTCTCTCAAGGGCTGTATCTCTCTCTCAAGGGCTGTATCTCTCTCTCTCAAGGGCTGTATCTCTCTCTCTCTGAAGGGCAGCATTTCTCTCTCTCTCCCTCTCTCAAGGGCTGTATATCTCTCTCTCTGAAGGGCTGTATATCTCTCTCTCTGAAGGGCTGTATCTCTCTCTGAAGGGCTGTATCTCTCTCTCTGAAGGGCTGTATCTCTCTCTCTGAAGGGCTGTATCTCTCTCTCTGAAGGGCTGTATCTCTCTCTCTGAAGGGCTGTATCTCTCTCTCTCTCAAGGGCTGTACACCTCACTCTCTCTCTGACGGGCTGTATCTCTCTCTCTCTTTGAAGGGCTGTATCTCTCTCTCTCCCTCCCTCTCTGAAGGGCTGTATCTCTCTCTGAAGGGCTGCATCTCTCTCTCTCTCTCTGAAGGGCTGTATCTCTCTCTCTCTCTGAAGGACTGTATCTCTCACTCTCTCTGAAGGACTGTATCTCTCTCTCTGAAGGACTGTATCTCTCTCTCTGAAGGACTGTATCTCTCTCTCTGAAGGACTGTATCTCTCTCTCTGAAGGACTGTATCTCTCTCTCTCTCTGAAGGACTGTATCTCTCTCTCTCTCTGAAGGGCTGTATCTCTCTCTCTCTCTGAAGGGCTGTATCTCTCTCTCTGAAGGGCTGTATCTCTCTCTCTCTGAAGGGCTGTACACCTCACTCTCTCTCTGACGGGCTGTATCTCTCTCTCTCTCCTCCCTCTCTGAAGGGCTGTATCTCTCTCTCTCTGAAGGACTGTATCTCTCACTCTCTCTGAAGGACTGTATCTCTCTCTCTGAAGGACTGTATCTCTCTCTCTGAAGGACTGTATCTCTCTCTCTGAAGGACTGTATCTCTCTCTCTGAAGGACTGTATCTCTCTCTCTCAAGGGCTGTATCTCTCTCTCTCAAGGGCTGTATCTCTCTCTCTCAAGGGCTGTATCTCTCTCTCTCAAGGGCTGTATCTCTCTCTCTCAAGGGCTGTATCTCTCTCTCTCTGAAGGGCTGTATCTCTCTCTCTCTGAAGGGCTGTATCTCTCTCTCTCTCTGAAGGGCTGTATCTCTCTCTCTCTGAAGGGCTGTATCTCTCTCTCTGAAGGGCTGTATCTCTCTCTCTGAAGGGCTGTATCTCTCTCTCTCTGAAGGGCTGTATCTCACTCTCTCTCTCTCTCAGAAGGGCTGTATCTCACTCTCTCTCTCTCTGAAGGGCTATATCTCTCTCTCTCTCTCTCTCTCTCTCTGAAGGGCTGTATCTCTCTCTCTCTCTCTGAAGGGCTGTATCTCTCTCCCTGAAGGGCTGTATCTCTCTCCCTGAAGGGCTGTATCTCTCTCCCTGAAGGGCTGTATCTCTCTCTCTGAAGGGCTGTATCTCTCTCTCTGAAGGGCTGTATCTCTCTCTCTGAAGGGCTGTATCTCTCTCTCTGAAGGGCTGTATCTCTCTCTCTGAAGGGCTGTATCTCTCTCTCTGAAGGGCTGTATCTCTCTCTCTCTCTGAAGGGCTGTACACCTCACTCTCTCTCTGACGGGCTGTATCTCTCTCTCTCTTTGAAGGGCTGTATCTCTCTCTCTCCCTCCCTCTCTGAAGGGCTGTATCTCTCTCTCTCTGAAGGGCTGTATCTCTCTCTCTCTCTCTGAAGGGCTGTATCTCTCGCTCTGAAGGGCAGTATCTCTCTCTCTCTCTCTCTCTCTCTCTCTCTCTGAAGGGCAGTATCTCTCTCTCTCTGAAGGGCTGTATCTCTCTGAAGGGCTGTATCTCTCTGAAGGGCTGTATCTCTCTGAAGGGCTGTATCTCTCTGAAGGGCTGTATCTCTCTCTCTGAAGGGCTGTATCTCTCTCTCTCAAGGGCTGTATCTCTCTCTCTCAAGGGCTGTATCTCTCTCTCTCAAGGGCTGTATCTCTCTCTCTCAAGGGCTGTATCTCTCTCTCTCAAGGGCTGTATCTCACTCTCTCAAGGGCTGTATCTCTCTCTCTCAAGGGCTGTATCTCTCTCTCTCAAGGGCTGTATCTCTCTCTCTCAAGGGCTGTATCTCTCTCAAGGGCTGTATCTCTCTCTCTCAAGGGCTGTATCTCTCTCTCTCAAGGGCTGTATCTCTCTCTCAAGGGCTGTATCTCTCTCTCTCAAGGGCTGTATCTCTCTCTCTCTGAAGGGCAGCATTTCTCTCTCTCTCCCTCTCTCAAGGGCTGTATATCTCTCTCTCTGAAGGGCTGTATATCTCTCTCTCTGAAGGGCTGTATCTCTCTCTGAAGGGCTGTATCTCTCTCTCTCTCTGAAGGGCTGTATCTCTCTCTCTCTGAAGGACTGTATCTCTCACTCTCTCTGAAGGACTGTATCTCTCTCTCTGAAGGACTGTATCTCTCTCTCTGAAGGACTGTATCTCTCTCTCTGAAGGACTGTATCTCTCTCTCTGAAGGACTGTATCTCTCTCTCTGAAGGACTGTATCTCTCTCTCTGAAGGACTGTATCTCTCTCTCTGAAGGACTGTATCTCTCTCTCTGAAGGGCTGTATCTCTCTCTCTCTGAAGGGCTGTATCTCTCTCTCTCTCAAGGGCTGTATCTCTCTCTCTCTGAAGGGCTGTATCTCTCTCTCTCTGAAGGGCTGTATCTCTCTCTCTCTCAAGGGCTGTATCTCTCTCTCTCTCAAGGGCTGTATCTCTCTCTCTCTCAAGGGCTGTATCTCTCTCTCTCTCAAGGGCTGTATCTCTCTCTCTCTCAAGGGCTGTATCTCTCTCTCTCTCAAGGGCTGTATCTCTCTCTCTCTCAAGGGCTGTATCTCTCTCTGAAGGCTGTATCTCTCTCTCTGAAGGGCTGTATCTCACTCTCTCTCTCTCTGAAGGGCTGTATCTCACTCTCTCTCTCTCTCTCTGAAGGGCTGTATCTCACTCTCTCTCTCTCTCTCTGAAGGGCTGTATCTCTCTCTCTCTCTCTGAAGGGCTGTATCTCTCTCTCTCTCTGAAGGGCTGTATCTCTCTCTCTGAAGGGCTGTATCTCTCTCTTGAAGGGCTGTATCTCTCTCTCTGAAGGGCTGTATCTCTCTCTCTGAAAGGGCGGTATCTCTCTCTCTCTCTGAAGGGCTGTATCTCTCTCTCTGGAGGGCAGTATCTCTCTCTCTCTCCTCTCTCGAAGGGCAGGTAGCATCTCTCTCTCTCTCTCTCCTCTTGAAGGGCTGTATCTCTCTCTCTCTCTCTCTCTGAGGGCTGTATCTCTCTCTCTCTGAAGGCTGTAATCTCTTGCTCTCGATGGGCTGTATCTCTCTCTCTCTCTGAAGGGCTGTATCTCGCACTCTTCTCTGAAGGGCCTGTATCTCTCACATCTCCTCTGAAGGGCTGTATCTCTCTTGCTCTCTGAAGGGCTGTATCTTCTCTCTCTCTGAAGGGCTGTATCTCTCTCTCTCGTGAAGGGCTGGATCTCTCTTCTCTCTGAAGGCTGTATCTCACTCTCTGAAGGGCTGTATCTCTCTCTCTCTCTGAAGGGCTGTATCTCTCTCTCTGAAGGGCTGTATCTCTCTCTCTCTCTCTCTGAAGGGCTGTATCTCTCTCTCTCTCTCTGAAGGGCTGTATCTCTCTCTCTCTCTCTGAAGGGCTGTATCTCTCCCTCTCTCTCTCTCTGAAGGGCTGGATCTCTCTCTCTCTCTCTCTCTCTGAAGGGCTGGATCTCTCTCTCTCTCTCTGAAGGGCTGGATCTCTCTCTCTCTCTCTGAAGGGCTGGATCTCTCTCTCTCTCTCTGAAGGGCTGGATCTCTCTCTCTCTCTCTGAAGGGCTGGATCTCTCTCTCTCTCTCTGAAGGGCTGGATCTCTCTCTCTGAAGGGCTGGATCTCTCTCTCTGAAGGGCTGGATCTCTCTCTCTGAAGGGCTGGATCTCTCTCTCTGAAGGGCTGTATCTCTCTCTCTGAAGGGCTGTATCTCTCTCTGAAGGGCTGTATCTCTCTCTCAAGGGCTGTATCTCTCTCTCTGAAGGGCTGTATCTCTCTCTGAAGGGCTGTATCTCTCTCTGAAGGGCTGTATCTCTCTCTCTCTCAAGGGCTGTATCTCTCTCTCTGAAGGGCTGTATCTCTCTCTCTCTCTCTCTGAAGGGCTGTATCTCTCTCTCTGAAGGGCTGTATCTCTCTCTCTCTCTCTCTCTGAAGGGCTGTATC
Organism: Squalus acanthias; assembly: GCA_030390025.1. Classification (NCBI taxonomy): domain Eukaryota; kingdom Metazoa; phylum Chordata; class Chondrichthyes; order Squaliformes; family Squalidae; genus Squalus; species Squalus acanthias. The sequence goes on along the minus strand of CM059442.1, from coordinate 14,206,596 downwards.
TCTCTCTCTGAAGGGCTGTATCTCTCACTCTCTGACGGGCTGTATCTCTCTCTCTCCCTCCCTCTCTGAAGGGTTGTATCTCTCCCTCTCAGAAGGGCTGTATCTCTCTCTCTGAAGGGCTGTATCTCTCACTCTCTCTCTGACGGGCTGTATCTCTCTCTCTCTCTCTCTGAAGGGCTGTATCTCTCTCTCTGAAGGGCTGTATCTCTCTCTCTCTCTCTCTGAAGGGCTGTATCTCTCTCTCTCTCTCTGAAGGGCTGTATCTCTCACTCTCTCTGAAGGGCTGTATCTCTCTCTATCTCTCTGAAGGGCTGTATCTATCTCTCTCTCTCTCTCTGAAGGGCTGCATCTCTCTCTCTCTGAAGGGCTGTATCTCTCTATCTCTCTCTGAAGGGCTGTATCTCTCTCTCTGAAGGGCTGTATCTCTCTCTCCCTCTCTGAAGGGCTGTATCTCTCTCTCTGAAGGGCTGTATCTCTCTCTCTGAAGGGCTGTATCTCTCTCTCTCCCTCTCTGAAGGGCTGTATCTGTCTCTCTCCCTCCCTCTCTGAAGGGCTGTATCTCTCCCTCTCTGAAGGGCTGTATCTCTCTCTCTCTGAAGGGCTGTATCTCTCTCTCTCTCTGAAGGGCTGTATCTCTCTCTCTCTGAAGGGCTGTATCTCTCTCTCTCTCTCTCTCTGAAGGGCTGTATCTCTCTATCTCTCTCTGAAGGGCTGTATCTCTCTCTCTGAAGGGCTGTATCTCTCTCTCCCTCTCTGAAGGGCTGTATCTCTCTCTCCCTCTCTGAAGGGCTGTATCTCTCTCTCTCTCTGAAGGGCTGTATCTCTCTTGCTCTCAAGGGCTGTATCTCTCTCTCTCTGAAGGGCTGTATCTCTCTTGCTCTCTGAAGGGCTGTATCTCTCTTGCTCTCTGAAGGGCTGTATCTATCTCTCTCTCTCTGAAGGGCTGTATCTCTCTCTCTCTCTCTGAAGGGCTGTATCTCTCTCTCTCTCTCTCTCTGAAGGCTGTATCTCTCTCTCTCTCTCTGAAGGGCTGTATCTCCTCTCTGAAGGGCTGTATCTCCCTCTCTGAAGGGCTGTATCTCTCTCTGAAGGGCTGTATCTCTCTCTCTGAAGGGCTGCATCTCTCTCTCTGAAGGGCTGTATCTCTCTCTCTCTGAAGGGCTGTATCTCTCTCTCTCTGAAGGGCTGTATCTCTCTCTCTCTCTCTCTCTCTCTCTGAAGGGCTGTATCTCTCTCTCTCTGAAGGGCTGTATCTCTCTCTCTCTCTGAAGGGCTGTATCTCTCTCTCTGAAGTGCTGTATCTCTCTCTCTCTCTCTCTCTGAAGGGCTGTACCTCTCACTCTCTGAAGGGCTGTATCTCTCCCTCTCAGAAGGGCAGTATCTCTCTCTCTCTGAAGGGCTGTATCTCTCCTCTCTCTGAAGGGCTGTATCTCTCTCTCTCTCTGAAGGGCTGTATCTCTCTCTCTCTGAAGGGCTGTATCTCTCTCTCTCTGAAGGGCTGTATCTCTCTCTCTCTGAAGGGCTGTATCTCTCTCTCTCTCTGAAGGGCTGTATCTCTCTCTCTCTCTGAAGGGCTGTATCTCTCTCTCTCTCTCTGAAGGGCTGTATCTCTCTCTCTCTCTGAAGGGCTGTATCTCTCTCTCTCTCTGAAGGGCTGTATCTCTCTCTCTCTCTGAAGGGCTGTATCTCTCTCTCTCTCTGAAGGGCTGTATCTCTCTCTCTCTCTGAAGGGCTGTATCTCTCTCTCTCTCTCTGAAGGGCTGTATCTCTCTCTCCTCTCTGAAGGGCTGTATCTCTCTCTCTCTGAAGGGCTGTATCTCTCTCTCTCTCTGAAGGGCTGTATCTCTCTCTCTCTCTGAAGGGCTGTATCTCTCTCTCTCTCTGAAGGGCTGTATCTCTCTGAAGGGCTGTATCTCTCTGAAGGGCTGTATCTCTCTGAAGGGCTGTATCTCTCTGAAGGGCTGTATCTCTCTGAAGGGCTGTATCTCTGAAGGGCTGTATCTCTCTCAAGGGCTGTATCTCTCTCTCTCAAGGGCTGTATCTCTCTCTCTCTCTCAAGGGCTGTATCTCTCTCTCTCTCAAGGGCTGTATCTCTCTCTCTCTCAAGGGCTGTATCTCTCTCTCTCTCAAGGGCTGTATCTCTCTCTCTCAAGGGCTGTATCTCTCTCAAGGGCTGTATCTCTCTCAAGGGCTGTATCTCTCTCAAGGGCTGTATCTCTCTCAAGGGCTGTATCTCTCTCAAGGGCTGTATCTCTCTCAAGGGCTGTATCTCTCTCAAGGGCTGTATCTCTCTCTCTCAAGGGCTGTATCTCTCTCTCTCTCAAGGGCTGTATCTCTCTCTTCTCAGGGCTGTATCTCTCTTCTCCTCTCAAGGGCCTTGTATCTCTCTCTCTCTCAAGGGCTGTATCTCTCTCTCTCAAGGGCTGTATCTCTCTCTCTCTCTCTCAAGGGCTGTATCTCTCTCTCTCTCAAGGGCTGTATCTCTCTCTCTCTCAAGGGCTGTATCTCTCTCTCTCTCAGGGCTGTATCTCTCTCTCTCTCAAGGGCTGTATCTCTCTCTCTCTCAAGGGCTGTATCTCTCTCTCTCTCAAGGCTGTATCTCTCTCTCTCTCAGAGGGCTGTATCTCTCTCTCTCTCCAAGGGCTGTATCTCTCTCTCTCAAGGGCTGTATCTCTCTCTCTCTTCAAGGGCTTATCTCTCTCTCTCTCAAGGGCTGTATCTCTCTCTCTCTCTCGTCAAGGGCTGTATCTCTCTCTCTCTCCAAGGGCTGTATCTCTCTCTCTCTCAAGGGCTGTATCTCTCTCTCTCTCTCTCTCTCTCTCTCTGAAGGGCTGTCTCTCTCTCTCTCTCTGAAGGGCTGTCTCTCTCTCTCTCTCTGAAGGGCTGTATCTCTCTCTCTCTGAAGGGCTGTATCTCTCTCTCTCTGAAGGGCTGTATCTCTCTCTCTCTGAAGGGCTGTATCTCGCTCTCTCTCTCTCAAGGGCTGTATCTCTCTCTCTCTCTGAAGGGCTGTATCTCTCTCTCTCTGAAGGGCTGCATCTCTCTCTCTCTGAAGGGCTGTATCTCTCTCTCAAGGGCTGTATCTCTCTCTCTCTCTCTCTGAAGGGCTGTATCTCTCTCTCTGAAGGGCTGTATCTCTCACTCTCTGACGGGCTGTATCTCTCTCTCTCCTCCCTCTCTGAAGGGTTGTATCTCTCCCTCTCAGAAGGGCTGTATCTCTCTCTCTGAAGGGCTGTATTTCTCACTCTCTCTCTGACGGGCTGTATCTCTCTCTCTCTCTCTCTGAAGGGCTGTATCTCTCTCTCTGAAGGGCTGTATCTCTCTCTCTCTCTCTCTGAAGGGGCTGTATCTCTCTCTCTCTCTCTGAAGGGCTGTATCTCTCTCTCCTCTCTCTGAAGGGCTGTATCTCTCACTCTCTCTCTGAAGGGCTGTATCTCTCCTCTCTCTCTGAAGGGCTGTATCTCTCTCTCCTCTCTCTCTCTCTCGTCTCTGAAGGGCTGCCTCTCTCTCTCTCTGAAGGGCTGTATCTCTCTATCTCTCTCTGAAGGGCTGTATCTCTCTCTCTGAAGGGCTGTATCTCTCTCTCTCCTCTCTGAAGGGCTGTATCTCTCTCTCTGAAGGGCTGTATCTCTCTTCTCTCCCTCTCTGAAGGGCTGAATCTCTCTCTCCCTCTCTGAAGGGCTGTATCTGTCCTCTCTCGCCTCCTCTCTGAAGGGCTGTATCTCTCCCTCTCTGAAGGCTGTATCTCTCATCTCTCTCTGAAGGGCTGTATCTCTCTCTCTCTCTGAAGGGCTGTATCTCTCTCTCTCTCTGAAGGGCTGTATCTCTCTCTCTCTCTCTCTCTGAAGGGCAGTATCTCTCTCTCTCTGAAGGGCTGTATCTCTCTCTCTCTCTCTGAAGGGCTGTATCTCTCTCTGAAGGGCTGTATCTCTCTCTGAAGGGCTGTATCTCTCTCTGAAGGGCTGTATCTCTCTCTCCCTCTCTGAAGGGCTGTATCTCTCTCTCCCTCTCTGAAGGGCTGTATCTCTCTCTCTCTGAAGGGCTGTATCTCTCTTGCTCTCTGAAGGGCTGTATCTATCTCTCTCTCTCTGAAGGGCTGTATCTCTCTCTCTCTCTCTCTCTGAAGGGCTGTATCTCTCTCTCTCTCTGAAGGGCTGTATCTCTCTCTCTCTCTGAAGGGCTGTATCTCTCTCTCTCTCTCTGAAGGGCTGTATCTCCCTCTCTGAAGGGCTGTATCTCCCTCTCTGAAGGGCTGTATCTCCCTCTCTGAAGGGCTGTATCTCCCTCTCTGAAGGGCTGTATCTCTCTCTGAAGGGCTGTATCTCTCTCTGAAGGGCTGTATCTCTCTCTCTGAAGGGCTGCATCTCTCTCGCTGAAGGGCTGTATCTCTCTCTCTCTGAAGGGCTGTATCTCTCTCTCTCTGAAGGGCTGTATCTCTCTCTCTCTCTCTGAAGGGCTGTATCTCTCTCTCTCTCTCTGAAGGGCTGTATCTCTCTCTCTCTCTGAAGGGCTGTATCTCTCTCTCTCTGAAGGGCTGTATCTCTCTCTCTCTGAAGGGCTGTATCTCTCTCTCTCAAGGGCTGTATCTCTCTCTCTCAAGGGCTGTATCTCTCTCTCTCAAGGGCTTTATCTCTCTCTCTCAAGGGCTTTATCTCTCTCTCTCAAGGGCTGTATCTCTCTCTCTCTCAAGGGCTGTATCTCTCTCTCTCTCAAGGGCTGTATCTCTCTCTCTCTCAAGGGCTGTATCTCTCTCTCTCTCAAGGGCTGTATCTCTCTCTCTCAAGGGCTGTATCTCTCTCTCTCTCAAGGGCTGTATCTCTCTCTCTCAAGGGCTTATCTCACTCTCTCTCAAGGGCTGTATCTCTTCTCTCTCTCAAGGGCTGTATCTCTCTCTCTCTCTCTCAAGGGCTGTATCTCTCTCTCTCTCTCAAGGGCTGTATCTCTCTCTCTCTCTCAAGGGCTGTATCTCTCTCTCTCTCTCAAGGGCTGTATCTCTCTCTCTCTCGTCAAGGGCGTAGCTCTCTCTCATCTCTCTCTCAAGGGCTGTATCTCTCTCTCTCTCTCAAGGGCTGTATCTCTCTCTCTCTCAAGGCTGTATCTCTCTCTCTCTCAAGGGGCTGTATCTCTCTCTCTCTCAAGGGCTGTATCTCTCTCTCTCAAGGGCTGTATCTCTCTCTCTCTCAGGGCTGTATCTCTCTCTCTCTCAAGGGCTGTATCTCTCTCTCTCTCAAGGGCTGTATCTCTCTCTCTCTCAAGGGCTGTATCTCTCTCTCTCTCTCAAGGGCTGTATCTCTTCTCTCTCTCAAGGGCTGTATCTCTCTCTCTCTCTCAAGGGCTGTATCTCTCTCTCTCTCAAGGGCTGTATCCTCTCTCTCTCAAGGGCTGTATCTCTCTCTCTCTCAAGGGCTGTATCTCTCTCTCTTCTCTCACAGGGCTGTATCGCTCTCTCTCTCTCTCAAGGGCTGTATCTCTCTCTCTCTCAAGGGCAGTATCTCTCTCTCTCTCTCAAGGGCTGTATCTCTCTCTCTCTCTCAAGGGCTGTATCTCTCTCGTCTCTCAAGGGCTGTATCTCTCTCTCTCTCAAAGGGGTGTATCTCTCTCTCAAGGGGTGTATCTCTCTCTCTCTCTCTCTCGCGCTCTCTCTCTGAAGGGCTGTCTCTCTCTCTCTCTCTGAAGGGCTGTCTCTCGCTCTCTCTCTCTGAAGGGCTGTATCTCGCTCTCTCTCTCTCAAGAGCTGTTCTCTCTCTCTCTCTCTCTGAAGGGCTGTATCTCTCTCTCTCTCAAGGGGGTGTATCTCTCTCTCAAGGGGTGTATCTCCTCTCTCTCTCTCTCTCTCTCTCTCTCTCTCTCTCTCTGAAGGGCTGTCCTCTCTCTCTCTCTCTGAAGGGCTGTCTCTCGCTCTCTCTCTCTGAAGGGCTGTATCTCGCTCTCTCTCTCTCAAGGGCTGTATCTCTCTCTCTCTCTCTCTGAAGGGCTGTATCTCTCTCTGAAGGGCTGTATCTCTCTCTCTCTGAAGGGCTGCATCTCTCTCTCTGAAGGGCTGTATCTCTCCTCTCTCTGAAGGGCTGTATCTCTCTCTCTGTCTCTGAAGGGCTGTATCTCCTCTCTGAAGGGCTATATCTCTCTCTCTCTGAAGGGCTGCATCTCTCTCTCTGAAGGGCTGTATCTCTCTCTCTCTGAAGGGCTGTATCTCTCTCTCTCTCTCTCTCAGGGCTGTATCTCTCTCTCTCTCATCTCTCTCTCTCTCTCTCTGAAGGGCTCTCTCTCTCTCTCTCTCTCTGAAGGGCTGTATCTCTCTCTCTCTGAAGGACTGTATCTCTCTCTCTCAAGGCTGTATCTCTCTCGTCTCTCTCTGAAGGGCTGTATCTCTCTCTGAAGGGGCTGTATCTCTCGCTCTCTCTCTCTGAAGGGCTGTATCTCGCTCTCGTCTCTCTCAAGGGCTGTATCTCTCTCTCTTCTCTTCTCTGAAGGCTGTATCTCTCTCTGAAGGGCTGTATCTCTCTCTCTCTGAAGGGCTGCATCTCTCTCTCTGAAGGCTGTATCTCTCTCTCTCTGAAGGGCTGTATCTCTCTCTCTCTCTTCTCAAGGGCTGTATCTCTCTCTCTCTCATCTCTCTCTCTCTCTCTGAAGGCTCTCTCTCTTCTCTCTCTCTCTAAGGGCTGTATCTCTCTCTCTCTCTGAAGGACTGTATCTCTCTCTCTCAAGGGCTGTATCTCTCTCTCTCTCTCTGAAGGCTGTTATCTCTCTCTTGAAGGGCTGTATCTCTCCCTCTCTCTCTCTGAAGGCTGTATCTCCTCTCTCTCTCTCTCTCTCTCTGAAGGGTGTATCTATCTCTCTCTCTCTCTCTCTGAAGGGTTGTATCTATCTCTCTCTCTCTCTGAAGGGCTGTATCTCTCTCTCTCTCTCTGAAGGGCTGTGTAGAATTCGCAATATATCGCGATTTTATTAATAAGGAGAGAACACAGAGTTTCGTTCAAACAGCTTTTATTTCAGCAGAACGCTGGCAAGTTTAAAGTGGACACAAGCAGCCTGTAAAATGGCCGCCGCACCTCGTGACAGAACATTCTAGACTTTTCAACAGGCAGACAAGATGGCGTTCCAATAAACATTTGTGCAAGATCGATTAAGATTCAGCACAGTGAAGATAATACACGAGACATTATGGGTTTGCAGTATAAACATAGATACTGGAATCGGTCTCCCAGGTACAAAGGAAAGCCATTGTACCGAGTAATCAAGGGCCCATCCAAAAGACATTAATATGTAAAATCCCAACGACTCTACGATGAGAGAGCCGTTAGCAGGTAGTTATACAGGACACTTGGAAGCCCCCAAACCCCTCCAGGGAGAACACCGACCGATTTAACAATGGGAGAAATATTAACAGGTACTCAGACATTTACGAGTAGCCCCCGAAACCCATTAAGAACGGAGATCACCCATACAAGACATTTGGGCGCCAAAACCCTAAACAAAAGAATGGACATTATAGTTGGGCGGGAAACGGAAGATTTTGCACTATAATTACAGGCTCCAAACCGTCCATTCGCTCTCTTGCATTCGCTCTCTTGCTCCTGTGCTTTTAATCCGGTCGATTCGTAACCTCGTGGCTGCTCCTGTGTACTCGTAGTTGGGCTTCTGCTTGCCTGTTGCCTCTTCTGAAAAGACTGTTGAACTTTCTGATCCGTTCGGATCTACCTCGTGTCGCGTAACGAAGACCTATGTTGGTAACTGGCAGCGGAACCGAAGGCCCAAGATGAGATGAGATGAGATGAGATGAGATGAGAAGAGAGGAAGACCATATCCATCGCCACGGTCAGAAAATCCCGACCGCGCCTGTAGGTCGATTAGCCAAGTTTTCCTCGCCAGGAAGATTTCTCTTTTGAACTTATAACGAAACATATTGCATCGACGATAACTGGACTGTGTCCAGGGTAACTGGAACGTGAAAACACATCGTATCGATGATATTGACAACTGTGCTCCAAGAGTACCTGTTAAGCCAACCAACACAGGTCTTCATCACAGCAGACGGTCCAGCCTGCTAGCCGGAGCAGCAGAAGCAAGTAAACAAGTGGGACCAGGAGATCTCCTGACCGACACGTGGGTGCTGCGGTGAAAAACATCCGATCAGCTATTCGGAATTTCTCCGAGTTATCACGAGTGGTGAGCATGAGTCTCGAGATCCTACGAATCTAGTTTAGGATAGATATTGATAGGGGAGGGTTTAAGGATTAAGGATATTTGTAATGTGTGCCCCTATTTACTTTGTGCCGTTCGTTCCTCGTTTCCCTAAGATCGACTATATAACTGTTTGTAAGATTGTACTGTCATTAATCTGTGCTTATGACAGTATTTCATAATCTTAAGTATCATGCAATAAAGATTTTCCATTTCGTACCATTCAAACCAAGTCTACAAGAGTTTTATCTCCATTACTGCTCTCGCATCTAAGTCCAGTGTCTAGAACCGTAAGGGAGAGTGATTCGAACCACTCACAGGTGTGTCTAGTGTTCCCAGACTGGCTGGAGACCAGAACAGGCAACAAGGCCTAGACCCGCACTGACATACAGGCTGCACAGAGCCGCGTGAATCTCACAGGCTGCGAGACACGCAGGGTCAGGAATCCCTTACAGAAAATGGCGACCCGCGCAGGACACTGGCAGCGAGAGGGTAGTGTGTTAGATTTTGGAATGACTGTACGAAATGTTATGCAGGAAAAGATAGCGGATTATGTGTTTGGAAAGGTTAATCTAACTAAGAAATGGATAAGTGAATTGTTAGCGGATAAGAGCCCACTAGAGGCAGCTGAAAGGTGGACAGATTAGTAAAGAACATAGAAAGACACTTGAGAAAGCAGTCTGGCTTATGTGTTACAAAAGGCAGGTTCAGATTTCAAACCAGACCATTACAGCGCTAGTAGCTCGAATCAGTCATTTAGAGGGAGAAATGGAGGAGAAGGTTTCTGGAGGGGAGGTGCTCATTAAGAATTTAAATGAGTTACACCAAGAAAGCCGGAAGTCTCCAGTCACCTTAAAACAAGGATAGATTATCTCGAGTGCCAGGTCACTGAGGCAAAATTGAATGAGAGCAGGTTAAAGGAAAGATGTAACCGCCAAGCAGCCCAGATAAGAACTCAAGAAGAGAGCTAATGGGGGTTAGGGCGGCATATAAGTTGGCCCTTGAGGATAAGTTTCAGGGAGCCGATCATAGCGCCTGCCAAAGGGAGATAGAGCACCTCAAAAGGCCGTGAACAATGCGAACGGCATGGTGTGCCTTATCAATCCGTCGGCGCACCAGCCGCTAGTAAATGAGAGATTTAGAAAATCCCCACCAAGTAAAGCAGAAGAAGTAGTAGCCACTGCGCCCTCCGCGCCACCCAGCTATTCAGAAACCTGGGTTAGGGAGGAAGCAATGGAAGAAACAAAAGAGCCCATTGAAAAGAAGTAGAAAAGGGATCGTTGTATCCAGTAACGGGTATTAAAAGGGGCCCAAGCAGAAACGGTGGGGAAGAACCGGGGGGATCTCCTCGGACAGCTGGTGTTGCCTCACAGTTCACATCAGCTGAGAGCTATGATAAATCACGTACGGAAGCTGACCGAGATAGACGACCCTTCCGTACATATCAGAGAAGTTGAGCAAGCCGCAGCCATTAACGGCTGCGATGATGGGGAGACAGCAAAAATGCTGCTGTTCTCATTAGACAGCTCGTCCTTCAGTGTCTCTCAGGCGAGAGCAAGAGGGGAACCAAGAGTTATGAGGAATTAAAGAACGAGGTCCTGGAAGTGTTGGGGCGAACGACGAAGGTCCGTTTGCTAGAGTGGGACAGACAGTGCAGATGGAGGGAGAACCCCGAAGGTTTTTGCCGACAGGCTGTGGCCAGTATATGAGCGCAGCTGTCTAGGTGCGCCCGAGCGCGAAGATGTGGAAGGCGCCGCTTTAACTCATTGGCTTAGGTGCATAATAGCCAACAGTTTACCCAGCCGTTAGAGAGCAGGCAAAAGCATGGTTTGATCCCAATGACCTCAACATTACGGAAGAGTCGGTCTTGAATCGACTCACATTAGGTTATCGCAAATATAAGGGGTATGGCAACACGTCCCCTTAAGGGAAGAGTACATGAGGTACGACCCGCAGCCCCGTATCAAAGAGAGTGGCATCAGGAGGGTAATCGCGCCCCACAGGCAAGTAATGCTTGTTACGGGTGTGGGAAGACAGGGCACTGGCGCAAGCATTGCAGGAACCCTTGGAAGGATTCCAAGGATAAAAATCCCGCGGTGCGAGCCCAGGCGCCTGTCCCGGCTAAGGAAGCCAAGGCACCCACCCCTCCCGACGACCTCGAAGCAGTGTTAGGAGCCATGCGCAAGCTGGTCTTGAATGCGCGTGGACAGGTGGCGGTCGCAACCGGCCCCGTAGGTGCCGCAGGACCGTCTAATAGTGCCCCATGACTAGAACCAGCACAGCCCGTCTACCTGTGTCCGCTTAGCTATGATGCATGGAGGCGACCTGTGGTGGAGATGGAGGTAGAGAAACAGAAGGGCAGTTATTTGTTGGACACGGGAGCTTCTTGCACCATAATCCATACGGATAACCCTTTTGACTCGCGCTATCTACCAAGGTCCCATTCACCGTTGCAGGGTTCACAGGAAAAGAACAGGCTGGCACGTTTTCCCTTCCGCTATCCATTCGTTTAGGAAACACTTCGCCTTAAGTGGAAGTGTATACTGATGGCATGGCAAAAGTGGGGTGGAAGAGGTATTCTCGGGTCCGATCTCCTAGCGGGACACGGGATCCTCGTGGACCTCAGAAATCACTGTCTCTGGGGGGCTAAAGGTGAAAAGGGCGAGGTAATAGTGATTCCGGGGGAGGAAGAAACAGGGGTCCTGTGTACCGTACAGCCATCCGGAGGCTACGACCTCAGGCTTATGTCGCAGACGTCCCAACGGACATGCAAACGTACGTGTCAGATAATATGCACCGCGTTTGCAACCCACAAGCACGATTGTGGGAGAGTGGTCGGGTTTGAGGTCAGCGTAGATGGGGGACCCCATGACCCGACCCCAAAAGCAGTATAACTTCCCCAAAGAAGCCGAACCCGATATGGAGACAGCAATGTCTTCCTTGGTGCAGCAGGGCGTGTTGAGGCCGATAGCCACACACGTGAACTCCCATTATGGCCGGTTAGGAAGCCGGATAATTCGTGGAGAGCCACGGTGGACTACAGAGTCCTTAACGGTAACATTCCCGCCTGCGCGCCCACAGTAGCAGCAGTTGCTGACCTAATAGGGAGCATCCCAGCGTCCGCGACCACGTTCACGGTGCTGGATATCTCGAACGGTTTTTGGTCCATCCCGCTGGCGGCGAGAGGACCAGTACAAGTTTGCCTTTACTTTCAAAGGGCAACAGTACACGTGGAACTGTCTGCCACAGGGTTTCCACAATAGCCCAGTATTTTTCATCAGTGTATGGCAGGAAGTTTAAAGGAGTTTAGTCAGCCCAATCAGATAGTACAGTATGTGGATGATTTGCTCCTATTTACGGACTCAAGGAGGAGCCACGGACCACTACTGGACGAGTTATTGGGAACTGTTAGCGAGAAAGGGTTTTAAAATAAACCCTAAGAAAGCACGTATCGGTCAGGCGGGAAGTAAAATTCCTGGGACTGACCATACGCGCTGGGGAAAGAGCCATAGACAAAGCAAGGAGGGAGTCGGTGCAAGAATTACACGATTCCCAACAACGTAAGGGGTGTGAGGTCCTTCTTGGGACTGACCGGTTACTGCAGGGATTTTATCGAGATTATGCGGCCACAGCGGCGCCGCTCCTCCGACTCCTCCATAAGGGGGTGGAGTGGCTTTGGGACGAGGGCTGCCAAGCAGCCTTCGAGAAGTTAAAAAGGGATCTGCAGACCGCGCCAGCCTTAGGGGCCATAGATGGGGGGAAGGAGTTTTTTCCTGGAGGTAGCTGCCAGCGGAGACAGCTTAAGCGCCGTGCTGCTCCAAGAGCGTCACGGCAAGCTGAGGCCGGTTGTCTATTCATCCAGGGTATTAACGGATGTGGAGAGAAGTTTCTCCAATTGCGAAAGGCACCTTTTAGCCACGCATTGGGCCTGTGAAAAGATCAGCGATCTTCACAGGGCTCTCTCCCATCACTCTCCTCACACATCACACACCAACTAAGATGCTTCTGGATGGGAGGATTAAAGACGGACCGTAAGCAGCGCACGCATTGCGCGTTGGACCCTTCTTCTCTCCCAGTTGGATCTTAGAGTAAAAGGTCTTTGCGAGCCCAGGCTTGCGGCCAATTTGGTATACCCCGGTACAGCCCACCGGGTTCGGTGGAAGGGGTGTGGGACGTCAACATAGGTTTACGGGCCGGGATACATCCCACTGGGCGCGAGATTTATGTTGATGGGTCTAGCACAGTGTCCTGCTGGCGAGCGACTCACAGGGTGTGGAGTTTATGACCCTGCGGCAGACCTTGCCCTGGCGATCAAGCTCCCTAGCACTATGAGCGCGCAGCAGCTGAGCTGTCTGCCGTGGTGTACGTTGTGACCCACCCAGACATTTCCCCAACCCCATACACGATTGCTCGGACAGTATGTTCACCTGCAATTCGTGTACGGAATACCTGGCCATTAGGTCCCGCCGCGGATACACCTCCGCGGGACGGGCGACCTTTAACGGTGAAGCCCTTGCTGGAAAAGATCTTAGCAGCAGCAGTAGGGGAGGAAGGAGAGATTTTCATCCATAAGGTGAAAGCTCACTCCTCCACAGAGCCCCGTGGGGAGGGCAACCGGCAGGCGGATGCGCTAGCCAGGAGGGTGCCCGCGACGGCACTTTCTGGAACCCCTATAGGACCGGACCCATAGCAGCGGTCCGAGGCGGGGACGGGAATCCCGGGAACACCAGGGTAGCATTGCCCCTAGACCTCAAGACCGTCCAAGCCCAGGATCCCGCCCTAAAAGCAGTCCTAAAAACGATTGCTGAGGGAGGCAGGTAGAAGGTCCGTACAGTACGGCAACCCTCTCAGTTAAGGAAGGCATGCTGTTCCGCGAGGAGCAGTGGGTTGTGCCGCAGCAGCACAGGAGGGAATTCCTCCAGTTGGCTCACGAGGGACCAGGGGCAGGGCACCCCGGGCCCGAGGTTACCTGGCAACGGGTAGAGCAAGCGGGATGGTGGCCAGGGCTCAGGGAACAAGTCCGCGAGTTCTGTGCAAACTGTCTTGTGTGCGCTGCAAACAACCCAGACCCCCAGAAAAGGAAGGTGCCCATGGGACACGTAAGAAGGGTAGAGGGACCATGGCAGTCGATACAGATCGACTATATAGGACCCCTGCCCACCACCCAGGGAGGTTATAAGTACCTGCCTCGTCCTGGTGGATGTGTTTTCCAAGTGGGTGGAAGCCTTCCCTTGTCGAACAGCTACGGCACTGGGTACAGCAAAAATCTTGGTCCGGGAAGTGTTCTCGCGGTGGGGGACTTCCCCCGTTTTGTGGAGTCAGACCAAGGGAGTCATTTCACCGGCCAGGTGATGCAGAACACCCTCATGCTTTTGGGCATTGAAGGGAAGTGGCACGTAGCACACAATCCCCAGTCATCCGGGATCGTTGAACGTATGAACCGGACCCTGAAGGAGAAATTGAGAAAGAGACTAGGAACTCGCCCCAAAAGTGGGCGGAAGTTCTGCCTTTAGTCCTCATGGGGGTCCGGGCCAGTCAGTCAAAAAGTACGGGGGTACTCCCCGCACGAGGTAATGACCGGCAGGCTCATGCGAACCCCCACCCATGTGCTAGCCCCGGTGCTCACTGAGGGTCAGCTCCAAGAGATAAGCAGGGACAAGTTCGCCCAGACTCTCTTGGACGCCTGAAGCAAGTTTATGAGCAGGCGGCTGGGAACATGGGAAGGCAGCATCAGGGCAATCGCTTGTTGCTGGAACCCCGCAAAACGCGGGAGTGGGAAGTAGGAGACCAGGTCATGGTCAGAAACTACGCCAGAGTAGGGAGTCTGGAACCACTGTATATGGGACCCTACAACATTGTAGACAAGGCGAAGTCCCATGGTTTACGCCGTAAAAGTACCTCGGCGCACTAAGTGTTCACATAAACCAATGCAAACTGTACCAGCCAGGTGCGCAGGGGAAAAACTACAGGGGTAAATCCCGCCAATGGGAAAGCACAGCCCCAGGTAGGACCACAAGGCACACAGGCAGGCATAGCAGCTTGCATCAGGGAAGGGACATCCCGGACGATCAATGCAGCGTTTTTCTGGAATTGGGGGTTAGTGAGGAAGAACTCAGGGTACCCGGTCAGATGAGGAATAGTGCAGATGAGCATAGTGATGATGACGGGTGGTTCCTGAGGAACGGTCTGGAGGGGGAATGGGGCTGTAGGTAGAGATCCACACAGGGTGGACACACAAGCTGCAGGTCCCGAGGACAGGAGGGAGGAGCTAGAGGAGGCAGGGCCAGCCGCTATAGGAGCACAGAGAGGTGTGGCTCCCAGAGATGTAGGCCGCCCGCTTTGAACGTCCAGTCCTCAGGGGAGGCAGAGATCACGAGTGAAGGGCCGCCTGCTGGGCCGAGCAGGGCGGAGCCACGAACTGCCAGCCCCGAGGTTAGGGAGGCGGGAGTCAGCGGAGGCGGAGCCGGCGACTGTGATGGAACCCCAGGTCATCCCGTTGGAGTCTCGGAACCCGGTCCGTCCGTCACGGAACCCCCGCCCATAGCAACTCCCCGTAGGTCAAGTAGAGACCCCAGCCCAGGAGGATGTGGTCATGTCCCCAGACTGCCCCAAGGCGTAGACTCAGGTTAAGATAACCCGGGTACAGACCGGCCACATCGCAGCAGTAACAGGCTGCGGCAGATCAGAGGGAAGGGGTCAGCTGCAGCAACAGGCTGCGGCAGATCAGAGGGAAGGGTCAGTGCCCTCCCACCGTCGGGAAGAGCTCGCAGCAGCCTTCTCAGAATTTAAAGGGGCCGCCCTGAGAACGGGCTGCACTGTATAGTAACAAAGTTTAAGTTTTAAGTTTATAGTTCAAGTTTAAGTTTATAGTTTTATAAGGCTAAGTTTGTAGTGTTTTTTAACAGAAAACGATAAAATGATGGGAGTTTTAAAGATAGGTTTGGTTGAAGTTTTTCAGCAAACGTTGAAGTTTACGTGAGGCGAGGTCAGGGGACCCGCTCACTCCTTCACAAAAAGGCCAGAGACTCTTGCGAGGCTGGCTACCTCATTCTATCTGATCACAGGAACCAAGGAAGGATGGAACGAATTCTAGTATTGCTCGTGGCAATTCGGATGTGGATTGGCCTATCGAGGCCGCACCAAGGATGTCGTGGTGTTTGGATGTTCCGGGGACACGGCCCCCATCGCGGTGGATGGGACCGGAAGACGGGAGGCAGAGGAGACCAGCACCTATTTCCACAAGGGAAGGTGGCCAGGATGGCTGGGAACGAACTCAACGGAGTATTCTAGCACATCGGGTGTTGCCTACAAATAGACTTCTTTACTGTGCCCCAAAGTAAGGATCATGCACCCAGGATCAGCGTCACCGTCGGCAAACGGATTTGTTTGACTTGTAGTGGGAAGGTCCCATTGAGCCGATGGTGGTGGCTGCGAAAGCTGAGCAAAACTATGAGGAACTCTTCGTCGAGTGGGAAACGACTGGGTCAATAATACCCATCGGACAATTACGGGGACAGACGGACAAGGGAAAGTCTGTTGGGGACAAATGGTGGGAACCGGATGAGGGAATTTATGTATGTATGTGGGGGTCAAAGTACGTTTGCCCCAAAGGCATCTCCATATTTTTTATTAATCAATGGCAGGATAACGGACAGGGGATGAGGTGGGATGCGAGCACCAGGGGGTGCGGAGCCCCATTCTCCCCGATCCAGTAAATGCCACTGAACTCATTACGCGCCCACGCAAAGCCCCGCCCACGATTTCCGGTGGTTCTAGCTGAGGAAGAAGGGTGCCCTAAAACTAGTAAGGGACCCGGGAATGGTTTGGTACTGGTCCCCACAGACCAGATACTATTTCAGGGGGTACATTACGCGGTGGCCTCGGTGATTTTAAATCTCACCGAGGTGCGGTTACCAGAGTGGTGCCCCAAAAAGACGGAACAGTTGTACCAGGTCCTGTTGACCAAGATGTTCAGACAATTCTACGAATTCGATTTCGCAGGAAATTGATAAAACAAGTTTGTACACCGCACCACAGGAAGTTTTGGATCAAGTAGGGAGGCAAAGAAGGGGTTTGGTGAACGATGCGTTCACTGCTTTTAACACGGGTACATCTGTGGTCAACGCTCTAGACAGTGTGGAGCTGCAGACCCAGATTAATGGTTTAAAGACACAATTAAAAGACATTCTAACAGATGAGAATAAGTGGTAGGGTCAGGTCTACACGAGGACCAAGCCATGACTCTCCATTTAAAGGAAATTATAGCAGAGCTTGGAGAAACATGCACGACGGTAAATGCCCTGATCAGGGAAGATCGGAATGCATCCGATCAAGCTGCGCAGAACGAGGTGTGCGTGCTTTACGGGGCGTGGTTACTGGGCGAGGGCCGCAGTAATTTGGAGGATTTAAAACAAGGTTTGGTTCCGTCCTGGATAAGTAACAAACACCTACGGGCGCTCCACCCTTTTCAGAACGCATTAAGTCCGTGCCAGCTCAGGCTAGCTTCAGAAGCTTAACCCAGTCCCCGTGGACTGCGGACGTTCAAACCATACTATTATGGGAATAGTATTACGTATGCCGGTTTTGGGCGACACAGCAAAGCCCGCCCCGGTATATCGGGTAGAGAACATCGGTGTCATTCAGGGGGGAGCCCACATTCGTTATGCAGCGGTTCCACCTTACGTCATCGCTGGGAGCAAACGATGACAGGTACAGATCTCTCTGGTTGTCGTGGCAGGGGAGCACACATAATACTGTGCCCCCAGCACTTGAATGCCTTTTTAACACCACAGTGCGGGTTCAGAACGGCTGGCGCCAAGTCCATGAATTGCACCATGGAGGCAATGGCACAAGATCATGTGCCTCCGCAGGTAGCATACATCGGGGGTGAACATATTGTGTTACCACTGCAGCGCAACACTACCAGCATGGAAACCGTAGCCGGTGTCCGAGTGAGTGACAGCAGTTTCTGTTTTAAACCCAGGGCTGAAGTTCAAGTAGCACAACAGCGAATTATCCCAATCCCTGAACCATCCACTGTTCACTCACAGTAAAAGAGAATTTCACCCGACTTGCAGCGATTCGTCGCGCATTTTGGATACCTCATTCCCCTCTCCCTGAACACTTACACCAACTTCTTAAAGCCGTCGCGGTATCACAGAAACATTTTTATACATTAGAGCAGAAAATGTCGAAATAGGAACAGACATTCTGGATATAGTAGTTCCACCCCGTGGTGGAATCTGTTTCACTATATTGAAGTGCCTTCATGGATCAGAATAGCCTCCCACATTTTAGTCGTATGTCAAGTGTTTATTGTAGTGTACCTATTGGTCGTGACATTGTAAAGAGACAAGCGCCTCACCAAGCATGAAAACACGGGAGAGTGGCGAGAACGTTACGTGCGCGTGCACGATGATAGACACCCGTGTAATCGAAAATGGCGTCACTCCCGCTCGCCGCGTGCGCCGCGGAAGTTTGTACTCATATAAGATTTTCAGAGATTGTAAATACGTTGGGAACTCGACATGTTTTAAGAGTTGGTGTTGATTTATTTGGTGATGGTGTTATAGTTAAAATGATTGTTTGGTTTTGGGTTTTGTTTTTCCTTTTCCCTGAATAAAAGACAAATACACAGGTGATACGAGAGGTATCGGCCTGGTTACGCCGGGAAGGAAAAACAAGTGGTGTAAGTTTAAGGGCAAATAATGCCTACGGTGATATAAAATGTAGTTTTCTTGGGAAATGAGGACGACACAGAGACCTTAGCTAAGTTAAAATTATGGGATTAATTTACTGGATTCGGAGAGAAATCGAGATAATATTGCTCACCACTATGATTTTTGATACGATAAGCGGAGTTATTCGCATCAACAGGAGGGACTGTAGAATTCGCAATATATCGCGATTTTATTAATAAGGAGAGAACACAGAGTTTCGTTCAAACAGCTTTTATTTCAGCAGAACTGCTGGCAAAGTTTAACAGTGGACACAAGCAGCCTGTAAAATGGCCGCCGCACCTCGTGACAGAACATTCTAGACTTTTCAACAGGCAGACAAGATGGCGTTCCAATAAACATTGTGCAAGATCGATTAAGATTCAGCACAGTGAAGATAATACACGAGACATTATGGGTTTGCAGTATAAACATAGATACTGAATCGGTCTCCCAGGTACAAAGGAAAGCCATTGTACCGAGTAATCAAGGGCCCATCCAAAAGACATTAATATGTAAAATCCCAACGACTCTAACGATGAGAGAGCCGTTAGCAGGTAGTTATACAGGACACTTGGAAGCCCAAACCCTCCAGGGAGAACACCGACCGATTTAACAATGGGAGAAATATTAACAGTACTCAGACATTTACGAGTAGCCCCGAAACCATTAAGAACGGAGATCACCCATACAAGACATTTGGGCGCCCAAACCCTAAACAAAAGAATGGACATTATAGTTGGGCGGGAAACGGAAGATTTTGCACTATAATTACAGGCTCCAAAACCGTCCATTCTCTCTCTTGCACCTCGCTTGCTCCTGTGCATTTTATCCCGGTCTGATTCGTAACCTCGTGGCTGCTCCTGTGTACTCGTAGTTGGGCTTCTGCTTGTCCTGTTGCCTCTTCTGAAAAGGACTGTTGAAACTTTCTGATCCGTTCGGATCTACCTCGTGTCGCGTAACGAAGACCTATGTTGGTAACTGGCAGCGGAACCAAAGGCCCGAGATGAGATGAGATGAGATGAGATGAGATGAGAAGAAGAGAGGAAGACCATATCCATCGCCACGGTCAGTAAATCCCGACCGCGCCTGTAGGTCGATTAGCCAAGTTTTCCTCGCCAGGAAGTTTTCTCTTTTGAACTTATAACGAAACATATTGCATCGACGATAACTGGACTGTGTCCAAGGTAACTGGAACGTGAAAACACATCGTATCGATGATATTGACAACTGTGCTCCAAGAGTACCTGTTAAGCCAACCAACACAGGTCTTCATCACAGCAGACGGTCCAGCCTGCTAGCCGGAGCAGCAGAAGCAAGTAAACAAGTGGGACCAGGAGATCTCCTGACCGACACGTGGGTGCTGCGGTGAAAAACATCCGATCAGCTCTTCGGAATTTCTCCGAGTTATCACGAGTGGTGAGCATGAGTCTCGAGATCCTACGAATCTAGTTTAGGATAGATATTGATAGGGGAGGGTTTAAGGATTAAGGATATTTGTAATGTGTGCCCCTATTACTTTGTGCCGTTCGTTCCTCGTTTCCCTAAGATCGACTATATAACTGTTTGTAAGATTGTACTGTCATTAATCTGTGCTTATGACATGTATTTCATATTCTTAAGTATCATTGCAATAAAGATTTTTCCATTTCGTACCATTCAAAACCAAGTCTACATGAGTTTTATCTCCATTACTGCTCTCGCATCTAAGTCCAGTGTCTAGAACCGTAAGGGAGAGTGATTCGAACCACTCACAGTGTGTCTAGTGTTCCCAGACTGGCTGGAGACCAGAACAGGCAACAAGGCCTAGACCCGCACTGACATACAGGCTGCACAGAGCCGCGTGAATCTCACAGGGCGCGAGACACGCAGGGTCAGAATCCCTTACAGTTGCTACT